>JAQGAH010000122.1:0-78797 GCA_034696885.1 Lepidocyrtus paradoxus | reverse complement strand
ATCAGTGGCCCTTAAGCCAATTAAGAATCTATGTGTTAGACATCTGGAAGGACAGTAGCGTATTATATACTTAGATTGCTGTCCGTCATTTTATTGCGTGTTGAGAAAAAGATACGTATATTGCATATCTATCCGATTAATTCTTCCATAAACCATGAAAAGGAACAGAAAACGTTGATAGACTCATTAAACGTGAGAAGATCCTCGTGCTGACGGTGATGACAGACTTTCAATGAAGTTGACATGAGAAAAATGAAAATTCATCAATATCAATGAGTACTCAATGATAAGGGTAGGAGTGACAATTGACAATTACGTGAAGTGTACTACACTTACGTAACTACCACGAAATATACTATCCGTAAAAGGTATACAAATACGAGGAAAGTGAAAGCCACTAATATCACCATTAATATGAGTACTCTTATTCAAAATGACGGAGAGGACAGCAGCAGGATTTTTAATGCTCGTAATTGCTTCCAAAAATCAAGAGCTCAATATACTAAGCCCAAGTGATATAAATTTCTAAACAACTTTTTTAATTATTCAGTTGAAAATGAAGAGGAAACTTCAGCACACGAATAGCCTCTCCCTGTGCGTGTGCATTTTTCTTGGATAAATTGAAAAAAATACAAGGATGATGATTAGGGCTGCATTGACAGCATTCCTTATTCCTCCCAATTTTTTTGTCCTCTCCAATACCCAAAGAGCGCTTTAAGTTATTGACATTTGAGCTGAGTTAGCTGGGAGTGGGAGCAGGTACAATAATTCACAAGCCAAGTTCCTTTTATTAGAACATTTATTATTCTTTTGCTTGACTGCGACAGTAAAAGCTAGGGAAAGTTTGGAAATATCCATGAACAATTGCTCCAGTTTATTTTTTATATTAGCAGCCAGCTCCATATATGGAGGATGTTAGTGATTGTGGCTGCAACCCGGCCTGAGTTGTTTACGTGTAACTAGCAAGGGAGCAAACTATGTCGTAACTGGAGTTAAAGATAGCTATATTTCTTCCCCATTGCATATGGACATGGCACGCTATCCTCCTTCCCTAACGAATGTATGACTCGCGATAGATTTGTATTTTGTGTACTTTCTTAAGTGTCTGTCTCTGCTAGATAGAAATAAAACTTAAATTAAATTAGACCATCCTTTTCCCCTTTTCTCTTGTGTGTCTCTAACTCCAACTCCACTTCTTACTCTACTAGGACACACACACACACTCGATAGAGGAGCGAGGGAAAAGAACAAGGGAAAGGGGCTTTACTTTTTGTTGTGTTGTGCTGCGTTCGAAGAGTATTTGTAGGGAAGGGAAAGGAAGAAAAATACGCATCGAGTCTCTGACTTTATCGGCCACACAAAGACCAAGCGACAAGCTAGACAATCCTAGGACACTGACTTCATGAAATTATAATGTAAGTTGGAGACTAGCATGGCCACTACTCCTTCCATCACTTCTTCCTACCCCCTTATTTATGGGTTGGCACACTGAAAATCTTCATTGTATATGAATATACACGATGGGATATCCTCACATCACCAGAACGTGGACATGTTTCTCCTAACTGGCTGATTTTTCTAACTTTCTCTCTCCATCTTTTCTCTGGTGACTCGACTTTCTCCCTTTACAGATCTACTAGCAGATGGATGGACTGAATGAAAAAAAAATAGGAATGGTTGCTCCAAATATAAATATAGATTCTTTAGCCTGGAGCTACTTCCGGCAAAGATATTACCAAGAAAATTGCACAGAGTGCGGAGGCCCTGTAGGAATACAGTCAAATCCGGTTGTACGCATTGGAAACACTAGGATCCTCAGTTTCCACGTATTTTCAGGCTGGAATGCGTGTAAACCGTTATTATTATTATGGATCTTTCATTGTTGTTGTAATTCCGAATGTAGTAAGTAGGAAAAAAGGGGAAAAGGTCTCTACAAATATTGTAAATATTATGTGTTTACACTTGCTTATGAATGCCTTAAACAACAAAACTTATGTCTCTGGTGGATATGGAAGTTCTGCCATATTCCTCTGCATAAGTACCTGTAATTGAAAAGTTAATTGGTGACGACCAAATTTCCGGTTCTTTAGGGATTAACTATGTTCGTTCCAGTAGGGAAAGAATGACTTGAAAGCATATCAATTCAATTATTCACGTTTCCCGTGATTGTCTTGACTGGGAAGGATAAGGGAAAACCATATATGGTTGTGGGCTTTATCTGACACTGTACTAGTTTTTATCATTGGCTGGGAGCAACCCAGCCAACAAAATTATGTTAGTAAAGAAGCACTTACAAGCTACTTTTGGCAATTGAGAGTGAACGTTAACCTCTTAACCAGGATATTGGACATTTAATCGCTAAGAATACGTAAAACGGAGACGGCTTATTATCGTGAGAGATAGGAGGATGAAACGTCATCTCATGAAATTGATATCTGGAAAGGAAGAATCGGTTTTTCTCAAAAAAAAATACGTTCTTTTCACACAACCTGAGCCTGACTTTAGCAGAGTTAAGGAGTGAGAGTCATCGGCTCGAGTAACTTTTTTTCTGTAAAAAAAAGTTCAAGTTGGGGCATTACAAGTATAAAAAGTGAGTTTGTTTTGTGGTTGAAACTATAACCGTTTACTTTAAGATGGGTCATAACATAACAGTGATTTTTTAATGATCCAGTTTATGGCCACACCATGCGAGTGCCCATAATAACTTGGGAACATTACTGAACGACAGTGCGGAGGCCGAAAACCACTTCCAAGAAGCGCTGAGAATCAACCCCCTCCACGCTCATGCATTCTTCAACCTTGCCAACTTGAAACAGTAAGTTTTCCTCTGGTCTACCTTTACTTCTTGTGTATATTTTGTATGCGAGCCGGCGTCTTTTCATTTTTTTATGTTCTTCATTCACGTATTGATTTCAGCCATTAAGCATGCATGGAACCCAAAACCCATTCCAATCCCATTTCATAGCTATACACTATGATACTTTAGAGAACTATAAAAATCCTCTTTCCCCAACTCCCATGTCCTCCTTCTCCCTCTGTCTCTCTCTCCATATCCGGCCCTGATTTACTCTTTGAAACATTCACTCCTTGTCTCTCTCCCTTCCCTTATGAAACATCTTTCTCCGTAGATAACAAACAAGAGTAATATGATATCGCATCCCCATCGTATACAAACTTTTCACTCGTTCTTTTTTACGCTCCTTCTCCACTTTCTCCTTTTGATAGATATAGGTGCTCCGGAGCCCAAGCATATTAGGGAAAACCAACTAAAAAGTGTAATTCAAAACTTTTGTGGTACTACATTGTACATTACGTGCAACCATACAAAATCCCATAATAAATGCATTTATATTTCACATGCACACGAGAGAAAGAGGAACAAATAACATTCATCGCTTAACCTTACAACCATATATATAGACTCCGCACATAACTACACCGGAGAAAAAAAAGTGGGAGGCAGGAGAGCAAAAGGCACTTTAGAACGTCCACTTTTCACAGATTTACAGCCTCCTGTAATGGTAGACGCTTACTAACTGGTAATGTGTCATTGTAGAAATCGTTGATTTTGAGGCATAACCAAGATTAAGCAATTTATGCTGTATAAGGGAGGGCAGGGAAGGAGATAAAAAAATGGGAGCGTAGATACACCGGCAGAAAGAAGAAAGAGCAGAGGATCAAAGACGAGACGGAGGAGTGTGAGTACTTTTTTTTTTGAATTTATATATGAGCAACCTTGCATGTAGATAAATTTGTTTGCACTCCCCGAGAAATATATTTAAGTAAGTATGTTAAGGGAAACTTTCAAGTATAAATTGCAGTCTTGCTTGTAGGGAGTTTAGTGTAAAAAATGTCGGAGAGAGGAGGCATGGGGTCTCCTCCAAAAACTTGCTAGCAGCAACATATAGCTACACATATAGTTATAGGAGGATGAGTAGGCCAGAAAGGAGTGCGGGAAAGGGTGAAAAGATCATGGAGTGAATTGCATGGTTTATCTTTTTTTAACATAACAATACATATAAATAATATATAGGAAAGGAGAAGGGCCGCTACAAATCCCATTTTTATTTTCTACATTATCACGCATGTTGAAACGAACGCACTTGCCAGGTTCGAATTAATAGCAAAGGGAGGTGGATATCTGCTCATCCAACTTGCTCCAAACGGAACAATAGTTACACTCCACAAACTTTTACTTATCTTTTATTAGTATGCTTTAGTGAGATGTAACGGCTACTAACAAGACAAAAACTAAAAGAGGCCAACGACATTTCAGAGAATGCGTGTAGTTCAGTCTGACACGTAAATGAAAGGTGTAGTCCTTCCCCAAAAGTACGTATGTGCCTATATTTGCTATATTTGTATACCATTATATTAGAATGGAATAAAAAAGTGAAACCTCTGTTTATAGCATTGCATTAGAGTGGCATTACGTTACATGTATTATTGCGCTGCTAGTTATAGTTGCTCTTTGCGGGCATAATAGAGCAAACTAGTTCAAATATGCAGTGTTCTTTGAAAGCATCGTTCCGTTTCGTTTGTAAGCTCAAAATTGGAGGACGAGTAAGAAATGGGAATTTAAAAAATGTTTTTGCTTTCTCTCCTCTCCCTCCTTAAAAAATGTATGTTTAGCAGGAAGACTGCAGCGGAGTAGATTTCGTGTCATGCACATCTAGCAAATAGGCATGGTTACGAACTGAAAAAAATGACTGTTATACCATTATAGACCTATAGTGTAGCAACTAGAGAGAAGGGATACTGCTTCCAAAAAAAATTCTGTTCCTGTACCTGCACCACCACTATCATCATCAAGATATTTCTTCTCCTTAGACAACAGAACTAAAGCGGGATCGTGAGGCGTTCGTCTTTCACTGCACTATCTTAAGTACCCAGGTGAAGAGATGAAAAGAAGGAGTGTTTGGAAGAAAGCTAGAACAGTAAGAGTAAATAAGTTATAATGGTCATTTTGGAAATGCGGACTGCTGCCTGGAAAGATGCCAAATCGGAACAAAAGGAGAGGCCTCACTTTCTTTACAACAATTCAGTTTCTCACTCACCCACCTTCTACAAGGACGACAGAGGGAATGCGCCTTCTTCAGGGAAACCAAGAAGGCTGTGAGAATAACGGCTGGGATGTTTGTCCAGCTTTTAATACAAGTTTAATTATGCATGAGATTTGTTTAACTAGGCTTATTATAATTCTCAGAACTACAATTTGGAAAAAATCCTACGAGTTGGATAGACGGAGCAGGATTCGCAAAATTTTAAGCTTGAAAAGTTTGAGATGAGATGCTTGTGTGCACACTGGATTTGGCAGTTGGGAGCATGTTATGTCGATGTTTAATTACTGAATTTTTTCTATGCCCTGATTCCCATATTATAATTGGCATTTAAACATATTGGCATGATTAGATATGGTCTTTTTTATACGTAAAATTAAGACGTACGTGCATGTTATTTTATCATCATTATAAAAATATTTCTAATTAGCGAGATGCCTGTCATAACCAGCTCACCTGGCGATTTCTGAATATGACATGCAGAAAAATCAGTTTTTTCCTGATTACAGAACAGAAAAGTAGTCCAGCCATATGGTAGACAAATAAAGCAGTATCCTTTACAATTAGTAACTTGGTCTTTGTGCAATTAGTACGAAGCATTAGAACATTTTTTTATGATTAACTCACTCCTTCTAATCGACATAGTGTTGATGAAGAACTTCAAATGCATTGTAAATACATGCTCAATTAGGTAGTTTACATAGTCACCTCACATGTACATCCATGATTGCATTCAGAAGGGGATATTTTTATGGTTGCGTAATGCTCGGCCATTCCTGTTCGGATTTATCATTAAGTGTCTTAGTCCTCCGAGTCCTATTTCCTCAGAAGTTTTGTCATTATTACGCTACCAAATTTCTTACTTTTGATAAGCTCACCAACATAAAATGTGATATACGTAAATAGGATAAGAACGGGCAGCAATTACCTCACTGTAGTTGCCGAAACCTGGTATCATCTCTATGACCTCAAAGCTGGGATGTGAACATCCCACTTTATCCCACCATTTCCAAATCTGTTAGGGATATATCAGAGATATGAAAGAATTAGAGTGGAAATCATTCCCCTTTTTCCTTCTGACCCAAGACAATCAAATGAAAAGTAAAGATTACCTTTAGCACTGACTTGGGTGGGAAGTAAATGAGTAATCTGGGGGTGCTTTCTGCATATGATAGCAGGTATAATGTATAATTACGCATTGCACAATTGCTACTTCCACCTAATAGTATTAGCTCAGTGCATATGTATGTATATCTGTTACATTTACAGTAATTGTTTTACTGCATCTTTGAATCAACAAAGGCAGATTCTTTTAGGTAAAAAAGTCTCTACGAACCGATGTCTATGCATGGTGAAGTTGACTGCACGAAAAGGAAAGAAAGTTTCGAGTTGGGATTGATAGAGGGTGGAAGGGAACTATCTAATGTGTGAGCATTGTAGAAAGTCATCTCTCAAAAAAGTTTAATGCTTCCTCTCCGCTTTTGCCTGGTGAACGGGATCATGCAAAGTTGCACTTTACTCGCCAATAACTCATTGAAGCTTTCCGAAGTGATGCCAACACAGGGACTAGCAACCACCAAACGAGAGACTGGTTTGTCTTTTACCTTGTACTAAAGATAAGCGATTCTCTCGTGAGTATAGCTAAAAACCTCAGAAATATGTTTTGTGGCGTTTGCTAGAATACTAAGCTCACTTTCACTTTTAAATACTTTTTCCTATTCCAGCTATTTAGTAGCCAGATTGTAACATTTAGCAGATCGATAAGAATCTGCCAGTAGCTAGTTAAAGGTTGGTTAGCTAATGTGCTAATCCTTGTTTACTGCATTTCTCATACTTTTAGCCAAGTTCATAACACAAGTTACGTATAGGTGTAATCCAGACAAGTGTAACTCGAAAATATTAGGTGACACCAGTCGCGGATATTTGGCTCGAATACTAATGCTCGTCGTACATGACACTTTATCAGATTGCCAATATTAATACTTAGACGGCACATAATTACATTTACGCCAAGAGTGTAGGGGTGAACATGTTGATTTATGTGAGGGAAATCATACTGAACTGTCATGGGCTAATAGGGATAGTGAGATGAGAGCAGCAACTCTGCTGAACGTAACAATGGATTCGATTTCCTTCATCTCATCATCAACACCATCTCTTTTGCCGCTACCTAAGCGACATACGGTCAACTACTTCAATTAAACCAGTATATGTGTCCTCCAACTCATATATTCTGCAGTCAAACTCGACAAAGCTGTAAACAGTCTGTAAACTTTCCAAGCCAATCCGCAAGATAACCTGTTCTTACTGCAATACTGACTATATTTGAGACACATCAAGGTCAATTACGCTTCGGATGAAAGATCACAAGACAAGAGACAGCAGTGCAGTCTCCTTGCATTTACGAACCAATCCTTATCATGAAATTTAAGAAGACTCGTATAAAAGAAGAATACAGAAGTTTGGGATTTATCCAATAGCCACCTATGGATCTTCAGTTACCCCAACAAAATCAATACGAATTCGGAAAGCCTTATCAATTCAATTCTATTTGGGAGGTAGTGTTGTTGCCATTGATTTTATGCATAAATGAATTATATATATAGTTTTACTAAATGTTAAATTTTTAAATTGTATCATTGATGCTAAAAGACGAAATAAAAGTATTTTCTTTCTTATCAAACTCCTAAACAAAACTGTGTAGCTTGTAAAGCTAGAGTAAATTAAGGGGATTTTTATAATAAGCAGTCCTGAATCCCGAAGTAAATTATAACTTTAAAAAAAATAATTTCCACATGATAGTAATTGTACACAAATCAGTGCATGATGTCTTCAGCTCAAATTACATTCAAGTATATCCTATGAAGTCTGGTGCATACTTTAAGTACCTCATTAAGTCATTCTAACATTCAAGTATATGGGGATCCTTGCCCATCACCTTTTCTCTACACGAGGCTCTAAACCATAATTGGGATGGGATTAGTAAATTGCTGTTCTCTCCCTCCATCTTGTCTCCTTACCCTAACCACAGGAAAAAAAGAAAAGTGCAACTTCTCATCTACCTTCCCTTAAATAATCCATACATGAAATTATCTGACCTTATAACCCGAGTTGCTTGCATTTGAAATCATTAAATTCCTTTTGTAATAAAAAAGTTTTTAATTTTATAAAATGAGCTATATAACTGTATTTTCTTTGCAGTCAACAAGGTCACACAACATTAGCCATTCGTCTGATGGAAAGGTCACTGGAGTTGGAGACGGAGAATCCGGACGCTCTCACAAACCTCGCCGCCATGTACACAGACCTGGGGCAGTTGGAAAAGGCCGAGTCTCTTCACATGAAAGTGTTAAATCTGGAGCCCAACAACGCCGACCATTTAAATAATTATGCTGCGTTTCTCCAGAAAATAGGTACGCCCAGGTCTTCTCATTTCACCTCTCTCTTTCAAGACAAGATAGACTTTAATGTAAAATGAAACTAATAACTTCTCATAACGGGAAGAGCCCATTCCTCCTCATTCCTTGCTTGTTCCACTACAGAGCTAATTGCCTATTAATACAACTTCCTTATTTTTCCTTTCTTCTGCCAAAAGCAACAAGAGTGAATGCGAGCATTTGTAGCCATTAATCAGAAGCTTGTGATAATGACGAACATACAGGGGAAAGCTCCATAACCATCTGCCTTCTTTTTTTTTGTATTGAGGTTTTACTACGTGGCTTACTCCCGTTGTGCGTTACAGAAAAAAAACTAATAATAGTGGAACAACAGAACCGGCATAAGTCCTAGATGGAACCCATCTGGGCAAACGTCCTTCCGTTCCATTCACTGCTACAAATGGTGGTTACATTTGCTCTAATAAATATACTTCAAGTTGATTCCACTCATTCTTTTCACTCATCCTGCCTTCTCGCTGGGTACTCCTTTCTTTTGTTCTCCCCATGTAAAAACTGTATGCTCTGTTGCACCTTCATCCGATTTTTTTTCCTCCTCACCCTGCGGATCACCTTCCCTAACCAGCCACACCGGTGCATGAGATTATACAACATAATATCTGTATTATGTCTGTGGCCAGCTCCCTATAGGGGTATTGGTGAAAGGTTGTGTTGAAATGAAAGGTAGGGAAAAAAGAGTGAAGTAAGTGAAACGTGAGTAATAAAGATGCATTAATGGTCTTTTGGCACGATGTGGATGATTGCAGGGAGGCTGGAAGATGCATTAAAGTTTTATCAAGAGGCCTTACAGCAAGATGGGAATCACACGGTAGCTCTTTTGAACACGGCACGACTCATGAAAAAGCTGAAATTTAACGATAAGGCAGAATCTCTTTACCAAAGGTTAGCCCTTGCTACAGTTTATTTCATACATGTCTATAATCTCATTAGTCTCTGAGGCTAAATTTATGCTGATGCCTTTCATTTTTTTGGGGGGTACGCAAATCTGAACAACTGTTCTGCTCTTCTGATGATCATGGTGATCGTGCTATTGTTGATGGATGATGATGATATCGTTCAATTTCCCTCTGTATAATCTAGATATTTATTTGCCTTTTTGCTAAATGAGTAAAAAGGTCTTTAAAATAGTTTCGTGTCTGTATCGTTGAATCTATCCACTCTCTATCTATAATCTGCCTCATCATCAGCATCAACATCAACAACGTCACGAAAATAGTTGAAGAGTTAAGCTTTGGTCTTCCGCGTCTTTTTTCTAGCTTGTTTGTTGTTTGTAATTTCATTTTAAAGAGAATGACATAGTTGGATGGATTTATGTGTAAAATCTGTGTTGTAAAATTTGATTAATTTTTTCAGGATGAGCCTATATATCTAAACTTGTTTCTGTCCTTTTTATACATTTTCAGAGCTTTACAGCGGGACGACGATCCACAGGCTAAGGATGGATTATACGGGCTTGCAGTTCTCTATCTTAGTACCGGACGTGCCAATCAAGCGGAAAGACTTTTTCGAGAAGCTCTCCAGCACAGGCCAAATGATCCAATTGTGAAAGTGCACTTGGTGGGTTGAGCACGATGACTTTTAAAAGCATTTTTTCCCCATTCTTTTCAAACCAAACTCTGCTTCAGCTATATAGCTAGTTTCCCTTTACTACATTTTTTTAAAGCAAAAGTTGGACGGAGCTAAGTTCCGCGATATGAAAAGGAAGTTGGATGTGATGAGACAAAAAGTGGTCCATTCCGTCGTAGTTGAATATTACATGAAGTAAATATATAGGCCACCTATCTGAAAAACTCGAATGCCATCCTCCCAGCACACACCGTCGTAATTCCGAGATGGTACACAAGAGCCAATGCAATATACAGAAGGAAAGGACCATCACCTTTTCCATCTTGTTCCAATCATGTCCTTAAGCATGCAAACATCATCATCGTCCCTTTCCCTGAGAAAAAAAAACTTTTTTTTAAACCAGAGGGAAGTATGCTCGCCCCGTTAAAGAATAAAAGCTTGTTTTCAGATCTAGATAATATGGGTCTATCATTCCCATCATCAGTGAGAGAATGGCATCTTTCCCCCTCTTTTCACCCAACTGCAATTCATGCACAGATAACACTTTAAAAACTAAAAAGAAACTTAAGATGGAGGACACGGGTTTTCTTTTACATGATACGCTGTGGTGAATTGATACATATATGAATACTTAACCATCTTTACTGCCACCATCACTTCATCAGAACTCAGGCCTTGAAGAGGGGCAAAAAATTCGAGTCTTCCTTCTACACCCTATAGTCTCTCTCCATATACGTGTGCGGAAGTATGTATGCCTGAGAAACATGGGATGTTACTACTTTAACGCATCCTCACCCTATAATCTTGATGAAGACTCATTGACTATCTCAAAAGAAAGTTTCCAAGATGAGACTTTTTTCCTTTCTTTGCTTCCTTTTCTCTTTTTTCCCGTTCCAGTTCACTGACTTAAAGGTCGTTACTCTTCCTTCTCAGGATGAGCTAGTGGATGTAGTTAGAGCCGTGTGTGTTTACTAATTTCATTACCACTTTTATCACAGTCTTTAGCACTATTATAGAAAGACAATAGTTGGAAACCATCAGCCAACAGGCATGCCTACATGTTCTTGTTGCCTTTATGCATGCGAGTTTTTGAAAGTTTTGTAATGTGATAAGTAACATATAAGCACAGTTGAGAGAGGAAACTTTTGAAGTTTCTTTTTTTTCTGAATATTTGGCTGTGATCACTTTCAGACTTTCTTTCCAAGTCATTTTTAGCATATTCAGAAGCGATATATGATTAACTGACATGCGATTAAGGGATTGTAAGACAGTCCAAAATTGCAACTCTGTGTGAAAGCTTCTAAGAAAATGGGTGAAATCAGGTGTAAAAACGAAAAATAAAAGGTGTGCAAGAGACAGGTGAGAAAGGGAGTACATGTCATTTATTAAACAGGAAAGTTCCTGGCTTGTGAAATGGTAAACATGACATGACGTCTGTGAAATAAATCACGGCAAAAGCCAAAGGGGAACGTTGGATCTAGATGATTGAAAAACGTGGAGAATTGTATAGCTTGGAGTAGATTCGCATGTATAATAATATCACCTGGTTTAATATTCATAACTAGAAACATAGACGTTGCCCCCATATTTTATTCCTTCCTTCCTTGTCAAAAACAGTATAGGAGCAGCAAACACATATCCACTAGTCAGAGAGTATATAAAAATGTCAGGTCAGATAATACTACACACATAATCGTTCCAGTTCAAGTCCTTGAATTATTTGAGGGAGAGTTGTTGAGGATACCAAGACTGACAAATGGGCTGAATGAGACGAGGGCAAAAGTTGACATGAATAATTGATCAAGCCAATCTTTTTCAATTTTTTATCGTGCCATGCCTCGTCTAACTTTTGTTCTCTTCACAAACATTCCCAGCCTCCCTCTCCCCGACAAACTCTCTCTCCATCGCTTCTGACTGGTTTACTTTCAACTTGTATTCTCCCCAGCGCTTTTGCTTTCTCTTTCTCGATCTGGATGCTTACGTAGGCAAAAAGAAATCTTGTAAGAATTGGGAGTTCCTTGTGATACATACCTTTTGAAATGACTTTCTTTCTGTTTTAACCAACTCACTTTTCAGGCACAAGCACACGTCCATCAAAAGAAATTCGACGAAGCAGAAGAAATTCTCCTAACCATTATGGAACAGACAAATTCGAGCCGGCGTGAAGTTCTACATCAACTTGCAAATCTTTATAGTCACATCAACCGTACAGCTGACGCCGTCAGATACATTCAATTAGCTCTGGACACATGCACTCCAACGGATCTCACGTGTGCTCCAATTCATGCATTTCACGGAGATCTTGCCAAAGATATGAATGATCTGGATTCGGCAATTTTGGTGAGTGATATATGCTACCACTTTAGAATATTTTGCTTGTAAACCGAGTCCTCTACAAAACCAATCCGGACCTTCTTCAATCGCCCCAACTCTTGCGTGAGAAGGACATGAGTAGTTTTATACCTTCATAGATAGCCATATAAGTTGAGCTGATATCGGATTAGACGCGCTTTTAAAACAGGCGTAAATTCCCGACTGCGGCTAAGCCGCTGGTGTAGCTTAATAGAATGGATAGCAATGTTGATGCGAGATAACTCATGGAACAGGCTATAAGCTTTTAGGCCTCTTTGAACCTACAGTACGTACTTATAATATGCATGGCGGCACTATAGTAACTTATCTTGGCAGCTTTTCATATCTGATCAAAAGTTTTGAAGTGTGCACAAGCATTATTCCTCCTACAACCGTTATTGCTTCTGGGGAAAGTGCAAACACAGCAAATCCCTCTCAAATATACGATATTTGCTTTTCACTGCTTTTGCAACTTCATGATTTTATCTCATTCGCTAAGCATTTCAATTCGCAACACAACAATCCTGGAGACTCGTGCAATGACAAAATACAGTAAATGGCGAATCCAGGATATTACACTCAAGCTTTGTCTCCCACCATGGAAACATATTAAATAACCTTATAACCTTATTGTCAGCTACTATAGCGGAGAGGTTAACATCCCATAGATGAGAGGAGATGAGAGTCTCCGTTAAAAGTTGGAGAGGAAAGGTATCATTATTCCAATAAAGGATGGAAATAAAATGCTCGTAAAATGACGGTCGTGTATTTGGACATTCCCAAAACGCATGATTTATTCACATTTAACCTGACTTGTGAAATATAAAAACGTTTAAAGGATCTTGGCACGATTAATTTTAACTTTAACGAAGGCTGGAAGAGCCAAAAATGAATTTAATTTCCTTCTTACAATTACTCCCTTGCTTAGCTACTGCGACGCAGCCATCAAAAGAGATAATTCAATTGACCTTCCTGAAGGAAAGTCCGTAAACATTAAACAGCAAGGTCACTCTGAGCCTCGAATTTTTGCTTGCATCCCGCATCACAGAAGAAATTGATCTTCTGCGGTGCAGTAAAGCCTAACTTTGCATTGAACGTGAGAGTGGCGTCTTGGCATGGATTTTTTTTACTTGGAGACTACCTCTGGGGTAACCTCACTCAAGAAAAAGACTCAAAACTATACTGACACTCGTTACGTCGTTATTGCTATGGGGTTTCCTGACACGTATCATCATTCCTTTTCGAGTTCTTCCCCTCCTGTGCCATTTTGACTATGAACGTGTGACATTAGCCATTTGTCTGACTGTTTTTTTCTTCTTCTCTTCATGAGATTCACTAGGTGCTGGGAGTAATAAGGAGGGTGATTGTTTTTCTTATGGAAATAATTGTTTCATTTCCCTCCCTTCTTCAACAAAGTAAATAAACCTTTCAACATATCAAAAGAGAAATAAGTACAGAAGAACAGATAATGATGCCGGATAATGAACTATTATTTTTTTTCGTCCTTAAACAAATCTCTCTAAAGGAACGCCAAACGTCGAATCCCAGCCATAAAGGAAATGAAACTTTGGGTGAAGAGATATAATAAAATCCCATCCCAATTGTGTAACTATAATACAATAAAACATTCCAGTGCAATGAGACCTGCATATAATATCACTGAGCTGTGTTTAATTACACTACGTGATATATATTCCTACAAATGGCTATTTTCTCGTACAGTTCCCAAGTTTTGCAAGTGAGCCGTAACAATTCGTCAGTGGATATTCATTCTTTCCAGAATCTCAGCCAATTTGCAAGCCTTTAGGAAAATTTTTATGAGTGTTAATACGTTGCTCTGTACCTTAATGAAGTGTTAAACTCCATGTAATGAAGTAAGTTGAGTGACGCAGAGACACTCTCTTCTGTCATTTGGTTTGCCATGGGGCAAGCTCTTTTCTTGTAATAGTTAAAGATTGTCATGAGACCAGAAGGCAATTTGTGTCTTTTTATGGGGGAAGCAAGATGTCTTCAACTTTTCACAGTAGGGCTCACTCATATCCATAATATAAGGGTGGAGTATTACCCACTCCATGCTTATCTTTATCGAGTCAGACAGAGAAACCTGGAGTTTCCTCTCTAAAGTTTTTCGAATATGATATGGACGAAACATAACAGTTTCTCGGAGCATAACGCATCATATAAGTATAATAATAAAATATAAAGTGAGTTTTCTCAAAAATGGAGAAGGGGGAATGTAAGTTTTGGACGTTTTCTGACATCTGCATTTCTTTCTCACTCAGCGACTATGACACATTATGTTGGCGGAGTCGTCCTACTCGTCATTATCATCCTCCTATGCAAATCAACAAGATGGAAAGTTTTAAAAAGAAAGTATCAAGAGGGAAGAACATTGACAATACAAAACAGAGAAAAGTACGGAGATAAAGTGGAACACATGTATTCATTAACTACGCCTTCATATCGTATTTTGCTTTATCATCCATAACATTGTCGGAGTGGGTTGGAGTACAAAAAACTAATAAGCCGTGGCATTGTCATGTTGTAGAGCATGCAGTGGGGATTAATGCAGTAGTAAACCTAAGCGGATAGATTTACCGAAACAATATTGTCTCCTATTTTACTGAACCGGTTTAATCTTTCCACAGCCTATCATAAAAATGTCTTGGATAAAACAATTAAGGAAGGGGCATGCGTGCATGGTCAAAACAGATTGTTAGCCAGTTTCAACTTGCCTCTTCTGCGGATAAATAAATAAAGCCGGAGTTAAAAAAATATCAATTCAATCTCATTTTCAAGCGTCAATTTTCTCAAACATGTTTAATTGGATTTGTCTATTGCTGTTGGAAAGGAATGTAGAGCAATGAAATAGGTAGCTGTATAATTCTTTATGTAATCTTTATTTTAAACTTGGTCACCCAACTGATATATTAATATGTTGTTATGATGTATTAATTTTGAAAAATCCATTTACCATGATATGGCTTTATCAACACAGTCTACGAAATAAGTTTTATACTCTGTCTGATCGGCATTATAATGCAGTTATGTCATTTTCTTTGTCTACAGAGCTACAAGAGAGCTGAAGACATGCTGAAGAAGTCACAGGAATCGAAATGCTGTAAACACCAAAAGATCTCCACAACCGCCTCCAGTATTGCAACACATGTCAATCTAAACCTTGGAGCAATATATCATGTCAAGGTACTTTGATTGTTTCAGTTTATTTATTTGATTTCATGTTTTGATTAAAACCGAGCAGTTAGCTAATGATATTTCTTTCTTTCTCCAACCCGTACAGGGTCAGTTTGAAGATGCTTGGAAACACTACCGAGTCGCCCTTCTTCAAGACCCCGACAACCAAGTTTTACTCCAAAACATTGCAAAACTGAAGAAAGCAGAGCTTCACAACACAAAGAATTCTTCCTGTGTTCAAGATCGTTTTGCCACGAGAAGAATACGAGTTGAGTATCATGATTATAGCTAAACTGTTTTAAGTATAAATTTGATATAAAAAGTAACAAACGTAAAATCACGAATTAGTAAGTAAAAATTGAAAATGCTATATTCACTTACGTTGAAATAGGGCTATTTTTAAATACAAGTATCTCTCATACATACATTCCCTACCTAAGGAACATACCAATAAACGAATTGTAAAAGGTTGCCAACCAAGCAAATCTAGAATAAAAAACGGTATGTCTAATTATACTTTACCATAAATTAATTAATATACTTAATTTACATGAATCTGAACATTCCATTTGTAAAAGTATTTGTGATTTATTCGAAATAACGAAGAGAAAAATCCACAGCGATCAGTATTAGCAAATGACCTAATACTTTAAGATAAATATGGCATTCCTAAAACACTTTCACACAATGAATGAATGATTAACTTACAACTCGCTAAAAGTTATATATATATATATATTAATGTACGTTGCCAATATTCATTCAAGTGTGCGTAATCCTGCAAATGAGTAATTTTCGTGGAAAAACATGTTTTTCAGAGCTGTATAGGCTACATATAAAACTATATTAACGTAACTATCCACTACGGCGAATCATTAAGTTCCACACTATATTTCATGCAAGGAAACCTTATATCGGTAAACATTGTAAACGTTACCTCTTCCACGGACAAGTAAAATGTAGATTAACTATAGTACCTGTCGGCTATACTTTACTAGGCACACAGCAGCAGTCTAAGAGACCCGAGCGGCGGTCCTAATTCTCAGTTTCACTTCATTTATCAAAATTAACGAGTACACAGGTAGTTAACATGAGTCATATTTTGCACTAATTTTTTTTTCGTTTTTATCTAAATGGAAACATCTTCTTTTTTTCTAAATCCTACTTACATTAATAACGATACTAATAAGTAGAATATAATGGAGCTATATATATTATACGATATCTCCTTTTCAAATGGGCACAACCGACGCAAAAAAAGAGTAGATGAACAAAACAAAATTTATACAGATTCATGCCTATATCTTTACAAAAAAAAATTCATATATCCGACAGCATTGTAAAAAAATGTCCTATTTTGGTGTGAATTTATATTTTTATAGAAATGAGCCACTGCTGCTGCTGAAAAAAAAATGCTAAAACTACTACTATTTAAATACGTATAACTTCCTATTTATATTATAATTGTATAACATGATATATTATGCATTACCATTACATATTTAATTGTCCCCTTTCCACACTTTTAGAATATTAAAGTATTCCATAAAGAAACTTAAGTATGGTAGCAAGTCCGAGGATTCATGAACGGAGTATAATATGTAATTATATTTATTTATAGTTAATCATGGTATTGATGAAGATGATGATCGATGATCCACTTTAAGTTGCATAATATCTTGATCCGAGTGGATTTAGCTAAAGTAGCTTAAGTTACGTGTGAAACTGTTCTGTTGATCTATTATCATTAATCATTATGCTGTGTAATCATTGAAGATAATCAATATGGACTACAAATCATGTGATGTGATGACATCAAAAGGTTTTATTTGCCCTTTTAACATAATTAGAAGTGAATATGTAGTCAATCATTCTACAATAAAAAGTATATATAAATGATATTATATTTGTAGGTAGAATACAATAAAGATTACTTAATGGGAATTGTGTCAGTGCAGAATTATCTATTGAAAATAAAAGTGTCCAAATATTACTAAAGCTTAAAATATGTCCTTTATTTCTCAAGCCTAATTTCATATTTCCATAAGCCAGAATGAATGCTTTGTTTTGTCTTTGTGCAACTCAAAAAGAAATTCATACTCAATTTGCGACTGTGAAATTATAGCCCGTTTGAAATTATGAACTTATGCTATGAAGCAGTGCTGATCAATTGAGCTACATGCATGCAATGAGAACGCATCTTCCTTTGTTCATTTTTACGCATTCAGCTCAATCCAAAGGAACGAGTTGTGCGAAGGCCACAGAGAAAAGACAGCTGTTCTCCAATATGTTTGTTATGGAATAAGCTTGTCCGGCCTCTTTGGCTCGGTTCTTTACATGGACTTTACCAATTTTATTCAACAAATCTTTTAATCGGTAATTCCGAAATTGGACACTGCATTTAAAACACAACTCCTCTTGTCATGAAGCGAATCAATGCAATGATGGACTATATTTCATACCTATATGAATGTAAATGGAAAATGACACATGCAAAATGCTACAAAAAAAATCACCAACGCAGTTTTATATTTTTGTAGGATCCCGCAATATTTTATTAGATAGGGAAAATCCGGATGAGAACTTCAACAAACAAACGCAACTTAAATTATACCATCGGGCACGTGTGTATTCGAAAGTTGTGTAAAACTGTGTAGAAACTTGGGATGACACTTACGGTTATCCTGAAATTTTCATTTCCCAATTACAGTTAAAATGTATTCAAAAGCTTGAAACACGCAGGTTAGATGCACTTGGAGTAATCAGGACTATGACATGTCAGTCCATCTTGTCATGTCACCAAAATTTAAAAAAAAAACATTACTGTTAGTCCGTTAACAACACATTTACTTCACTTGGCCCACACACGCACTCACAACTACTTCCTTGTTAGTGGAGGCAGACATACAAAAACAACAAGACTAGCTGGAGGTCAAATGTCTAATGCAACAAAGCAAGTGAGCAAATATAAACAGATCCATGTAGGATAAGAACGTTAATATGATTGTTTTGCTAGTTGCGTATTATTTTGAGTTGCGGCTTGTGGACCATCTCCCGGTCACTAAAACACCACATGGAAGGAAGTCGATGGGAGAAAGCGTTGTTGTGATACTAGAGCATAGGTCGATAGATAGACCTAGTTTGTGCTCGCATGACAAAAGAAGAAGAAAAGATATTCCATCGTATACTACTCCTTTCAACAGGATGTAATAGAAGTAGGCATCTATGGAAGTACTATCCAGGAAAGCTTTGCGGCGAGAATATCTCAACGAGTGAGAGTCAGCTCAGTGCAGTGCTGGCGGTGAAGTGGTGAGCAGTGGCTGATACGGAGAAGAGGAGAGGAGGAAGGAAGGAGATTGAGGTGAGAAGAAGGAGATTTTCCGGAGAAAGTGATTTTAATTTGTGTAGTTAATCACTCATCAGTTTTAAAGTGATTTATCCTAGTTTGCAGTCTTCTAAGTCTGATTAATCAGTCATTTCAGTTTCGCACTTGCGATATTACTGAGTTTCTTCACTTTTGTCTCTAAAATTACGCAACGCACTTCAAATCCGCTTTTGTGGGAATACTGAGGGTGGAAGGTATATATCATAATTTGTCGGTTTAATTCAATTGAGCCATTTATGCATAGTGTTAGTCAGTTAAAACGACATCAAGGCAATATCAATGTAAAAAGTTACTACTCGCTTATATTTGATGTCAGAATAACGATGCTAATTGTGATTAAGATGTTGGGACCTTAATAATCACATGTACTAACTAACGCTACATGTATTTTTATGTTATGTATTAATTTAGCAAGATGAGCCTCTGCTACAAATGTAATAAACCTGGACACTATGCGCGCTCTTGCAAGGAAAGCGGGGAAGGTGAGGACCGCTCTGGTGGAGGAATTGGTGGCGGTGGCCGATCTCGCAATGCAAGCCGAGGTAAAATAATCTTTACGGGAAGGATTTTCTCGGATTTGATTCGATATTATTACAATACAATTTGACAAATCATGGTTGATTTAAAGGACTTCTGAATTCCAATTTATTTCAGACAAGTGTTTTAAATGTCAGCGCTACGGCCACTATGCCAGGATCTGCAAAGAAAGCGACCGATGCTATAAATGTGATGAGATTGGTCATATAGCTAGAAATTGCACACAGTCCTCAGATGAACGTAAGTATTTACATGTTGTCATTACCAAATAATTATTACTTCAGTGTTTATATGAGATGTCATACGTTAAGAAATTTACCTGGTTATTAAACTTTAAGTTTTGCCAAAAAGATGAGAGTAGAAAAACAATAGACCGCGACATATATCTGAACTGAAACCAATGCTAGCTTTCATTAGTATATTTGTGAAGTGATATCGATATCAAGTGAGACCACTGATGAAACTGAATAGCAATCTATATAAATGTTTACATTTTTATTTGCCACAGCATCTTGCTACAATTGTCGGAAACAAGGTCATATTGCCCGGACTTGTCCACTTCCAGACTCGAGGAACTTCTCCAACAATATGACATGCTACTCTTGTGGTGAACAAGGTCACATGAGTAGAGATTGTACAAAGGATGACAGAAAGGTTAGATGATGTTGTTTAAATGTAAATTATTTAAAGTGGTTATAATTTTTTCTTTGCTTTGTAAAAAATGATACGAAGTGTGATACCTAATAATTTATTTGTAGTGCTATGCATGCGGCAAATTGGGTCACATTTCTACAGAATGTCCAAACCCGGATGGGGATGAAAAGAAATGCTACTCTTGTGGAGCATTTGATCATCTATCTCGCAACTGTCCCTCGACAGATGGAACGGTTTGCTACAGGTACATGATTTATAAAGCTATTGGTTTCATGGTTTACTTAATTCGCAAATGTGTTCTTTGTTATCATTTTAATTCATAAAAAGATCCCTATACTGAACATTCCTAATGTCATGATGATGAATATCGTTTTCATTTTCAGATGCAAGGAACGGGGTCACATCGCCCGTGAATGTGTTGCACCAGAAGTCCCGGCTTAATCAGATAATTTCTTCACAGCAGTTGTGCTCTTCATGTATTTTGATGTATTGGTCTTCAAATGTAACTCTTGCACGCGCATAAATATATTAGATGCAATTAATGACTGTTTGACAGTCGCTTTATTCTTGTCGTAAAATTTAGACCTTTCAAGCACTTTGACCACACCACTTGAATGTAAACATTGTTCTAAACTACAAAATCCATAATTTCCAAATCATAATTATTTATGTTCTAGATGTAACTGTCAAATTTATTTAAATACACATATATAAGGGTGTGTGATGAAAATCTTTTGCAATGCGAGTCTCTTACTTCAAGTAGGTATAATGAACCTTAATTGTATTAAATAAGGTTCTTTTTGTGAAATGCAACAAATGAGTACATACAATTGTCATTAGTTTTCTCATAAATAACTCACCGTTGTTATTATTAGTGGAGTGGAACTATTTACAGTATTTAGAGTGTAAATTTACTTGAAGACTTATCCAATATTAAATTGGAACAGATCAAAAGAATCTCTGAATTTAGTCATATGAAACCTCGATTTCTCAGTATTTCATTGGTTCTAATTCAAACAACGACGAACGAGGACCACAATGAAAAACCCTTTACGTAGCTTATGAAATCTGTCAGTTAGCATACCTGTGTTTAAACCTGGAAGGATGTTCTTTGGCAATATAACTTTAAACATAAGATATCTTTAAATGCAGTTTAATTTAAAAATTTACAAGGTGGAGTAGCAATAGAAACAGTATTTATAAAATACAGAAAAGTATTGGGTTTAAAATTAACTTAAAGATGAACTAGAATATGTCTACAGTTTATAAACCAGATTTATTATAAAATATAAAATTATGTTAGTTGTAGTTGGAATTTAATCGTTTTGTTAAATGATTGAGGTGATATTTATTGAATGGCTGTTGTTATTACGTCACTGCTTGGAATATGATAATTCTAGAATTTTATCTGTGACCTACAAACAAGAATGTGAGGATACCATTATTTTTAATTTAAGGAGGAGTACTTTGAAAGGTACATAGTAGACATGCATAAATTGACTCACTTTCCAAATTATAAAAGTGTTGAAATGTAATAGTAGACGTTGGTTCGATAAACTGGTTTAACTTTAACCTTTGATTTGGAAATTGATTGCTGATTTCAGTGTTCAAAGTGTAACGTTGTCGTAGTTGTACTGATCCATTAAATGATTAAAACGTGAGATATTTTTGACCCTTAAACGTAAACGTTTTGTGAGCTGTGAAAGGCACTGTTGTGGTATGATATTTAATTAGTCCTTGCGCTGGACTCTCGATTTCGGGATGGAGCAGATTGCATTGGAAGGTATTCACCCGAAATCAGAAAGAACTGTCATTTCTGTGATGCAAGTTGGAGAGTAATGATATTATATTATTAATGGGGTTGAATAAAAACTGTTTTACCTGTGAGGATATTTCGTTTTTAAACATATTTCTTGTACTGAGCGACTCTACACTAAAGTTTTAAAGTCAAATGTAGACTTAAATGTACCTCTACTATTGTTGACTGGAAATAGTACTTTAAATATATTCATGTGATTTATATTACTGAATAAGTTCTCTGGAATGGTTCCGGTAAAGATAATTGAGAAGTGGGATAACAATTATATACCTACAAATTATAGGGTTAAAACCAATGCAACTTTGTCTTAAGAATATACTATATTGGAAAATAAAGTCAAACCTTTCTGTTCACCTAACGCAGTATTACTTACATTAACTAGCAATCAAATAGTTATCATCATAACCATTAAGTACGAATGCCATCAGAAGTTCCTTTTCCATTTGCAGGTGGGATGGGTCGAGTTACGTCAAATTAGAAAATGCCCATTCGGGATATCATTTTAATAGCAAGATTGTAACATTGCATGTCAACGTGTTCAAGGGGATGAAGGAGCGAGTTCGGATACTAAAAGGACGAAATGGGGGCTAATCACATCCGCCTACTGTATCACCGTACTTGATTTGCGATTCCTCGATCTTGATATATTTCGGTGAGTTTCCGCATATTTTTCATGTGTGACAGGAAAGCATGACATTCCATTCATGGGGATAAAACATTCATGTAATCCCTCCACTCCCTTCTTAGCATTGTCTTCAGAGAGCGCTTTTATGGAAAGCAGTTTTGTTCATGGCATAACCGTTCGTAGAGGAATAAATCTTTGCCATAATGTTTGGCTTGGAGGGATTCCACTGCCGACATTTTTCTCAACAACTCTGTCTGTTTCTATCCTGGCAGTGATTTTTCACTCATTACAATTTTTTTTCCTGCAATAAACTTTGATATTTGGGATAATACCAGATAGTCCCGCCCGGTCAATACTGTGACCATCGTCCATATACATTTATGACCTGAAGCACTCGGGAATATAAGCCAGTCCTTGTATTACATAATAATCGAACCGCCGATAGATTGATGGAGCAATGCCAAGAAGTAATCGAAACAAAACCTGAAAGCAGAATATTTATTTAGGGCACCATAACCGGCACTAATTTGGACTATGTATAACTGTTGACATTGGTATTGCATTTGCATGGAAGAAATTGTCCCCAACCACCAATACTCCGCCCACCCCCAATTAGACGGACGGACTAAAACAATCATGGTAATAACCTTCTCACAATGGAGCGTACCGACCGACCCATTACTCTGTTTTGCCTTTAACGGTTACAGTAGCCAAAAAGCTGTTAGCCCTGACATGTTGGCCTTGTATTCCTTTCAAAGGTCCTTTTTTCTTATATATACAATATAATATTACCTAAGAAATAAGTGAACGCAACGAAACGCTTCCTTGCATTATATACGCCCATTATTTTTTTAAGAACAGTCTGCTCCTTCGGTACATCGGCAGATTTTAAACGGAAGAGAGGGAAAATATCCCATTAAGGATAGTAAATATATAGCATGTCATACTTTAATGCTGTAAAAGTACCGAGCCTCCCACCACCCCTAATATAAGTTGTTATGTAATGTAGCACTTTTATCGAGAAACCAGCATTAGCACTTATTCATGCTCTCCTATCCATAACTACCAACTAATCCATGTACCTCTTCCACCATTGTCAACTTAACTCCGTTTTTTTTGTCTTCCTTCCCTTCCTTCCCCTTGACCTTCCGTTTTTGGCAGCCTTCCGCTGAATACTGACAAAATCGTTCTTTCGGAGCCGGAGCAGAAAGAGAATGCAAAAATGAATGTGTTTCTGTAGTCGTGAAAAAATCCATTCCTCCCGCTGCCATTTGCCGTTATCATCTGATTGCGAGAAAACTGAAGTCAGATTAATCTTGTCTTCCCAGTGATAAATGTAATGATCCGGAATGTATGTATAGGCCCATGCATTAAATGGTCCTGTTCATAATGCAAGGTGACATTATTATTACTCTCTCCTCTTGACTTTTTTTCTCTTGTGACAACTCTATACATATGTAAGACAAGTTGTTAACATTAGTCTCCTTGTGAGAGAAGGCTCAAATCTTATAGTATGAATTATGACAATGTCTGTGGTAACGCAAAGAAAGTTGGGTTGAGTGGGTGTGTTTCCTTTCCCGTGTACAAAGTCACTTATATCTATCTGTCTGGTAAGGAGGAATGCGGATAATCTCGAGATTTTATTTCTCATTTGTCCGCTTTCCCGTACCTAGTGATTTCTTTTTTTATCCCAATCTATTAATAACGGCGAGTTCCTCCATACGTGGGGTCCTTCCTTACTTAGGTTAGGACAAGTCCTTTTATTCCTTTTTTTTTGTTACATCCTTACATGCCCGTTGGCTTACATGTTTTTATTATTTCAAGTTCCACTAAATTTATCAAATATGACCCCATACATAGTTTGGTGAAATGATGATGACTCGAGGAAATGGATATAAAAACAAAGCCCTCAAATATGTATAAACTGGAGGGAAGCAAACTGCCAACTTATTCAATAAGGGGAGAGCCAGTGTGAGTGAAAGTTTTGCTGTTTTTTTTCCAAGATAAGGATGTTATTATTATTATTATGTTTTTATCACTTATTTGCATAGCAAATATAGTGGATATTTTCCTTTTTACAGAGTTCTGCCCATACCAAAACTGAGGACTACTGGGGTCTCCTCCTTGTGCTGTGGTTGTGTCTTCATACCCTTTTTAAACGAATCCTCCTTTCTCCGGAGTTTCCTCACAAAGAAAAGAAAGTTTAGTCATGCATAAAGGCGTCGTCATTTTCTTTTCTTATTACATGCATACATAGCAGGGGATAAAATTCATGCCAAATGTTTACTCATTCAGAGTGTGTGAGCATTTTACTCCTTCCTTCTCCTCTACATAAATTAAAAGCTTTTTTCCGCTTTCTTTTCCGCAGTCTCTCTGGTCTCAATGAAGATGTACTGTTGCATCCTATTTGCTGTGTTTTCTCAGCGCAAAATTTATTCAAGATTCCAGGAATGTTAGTTTAGTACTAATATGAAGCTTAAGATTGCTACACTGGTGGAATAGTGACTAAACGACTCAGTAAAACAGCGCATTGCATTCCAACGTCGAGTCTTGGAACGGTATGAGAGGGTCGTCCAGGACAGACTAACCTCGCGAATTTGAGATTCTGCAAGCTTTAGTAAATAGTAATAAGAGATCGTCATATGGGACTTGAGGGATTACATATTGTACACAGTTTTAATTAAGATCTAGACGAGAGACGTACTGAATGTTGAATACAATGAGTGAGTGGCAAAGAAAAAAAATCCCATCAGGAAATCTATATTAGTCATCTGAAAAGAATCTTTCCGTTGTGACTGTAGTAGTCAACTTCATTTCTTTCCTCCCCTCCGCCAATAGTTTTTTCTACACTGGTCACGATTTTTAATATTTCTTGAAAAGCACAATGTTGCTCATGTTGTGGGATATATAAACACTGGAACTCGTGTCTGCCTTGCTTGACGAACAAAACTTGTTTGCGAAGACGGTTGAACGCTTTAATTCGAGGGAAGAAATGCCTTTTCCCACATGGATGAATGAGCTGCGCTTCTTTCCCCTTTCTCTTTTTTGCTGTTAGATTGTGATTTTGAGGAGAAAGTTCGACGGATGGAATGGAAGATCCAAGTTGGATCGTATTATTATGTGATATGTAGTCTTTGTAAGTAGTACCATTACTTACGTCCTGTTTGGTAATGTTGGCGGTGGCTGGGTGGTGGCTTCACTCACGTGTTCCCCTGTTTCCGTCAGATAGTATTGAGAAATGGAGTCATGCCTTGTTGATCGGTTGCCCCTAAGACAACTTTTAACTATAATACAATGTCTAAAGGCAATAATCGTACAAGTTGTGTAGTACTAATGCAAAATCCCATTTCTCCCACTTTCTTTGAACATTTAGCCCGGTTCGTTGGGGTGATTGACAGTACAAAATGATAAAAGTTATTGGACTTCCTAGCAGTTTGTTTGACACCCTCTTACAGCTAACGTTTCTTTTCTCTTCCCCGAGCATCTCTCCTTGAGGAATGGAAAGATTCCTCGTCTTCACTCAGCATACACACTGTCGATTCCAGAGAGGAATGACAATGATGATGATGTACATTGCCAGGCTTTCTGATTACAATTCATATCCTAAAAAAGGTATATATGTATGTATGTGTCAGAAGTGATCCTTATTCCTTGTGAGTAATCATATGAACATGTAATGTTAACGGGAGTCAGTGGAAGATGGGTGAAGGATGAGGTTGATTCTAATATTCAGGAGCACATTCATAACTCCTGTCACACACAAACCATTTCACAAAGATATGAGGGTATAAAACACCAGTTTTGTATTCTAAATTGTTAACGACCCTGCAAGAGGAATGGGGTGAGTGAAATTATTAAGTACTTCTGCCTACATTTGAAATCACCGTTGCTCCGAATAATGAGCTAATTTAATTCACTCTGTTTCACCAAAATTATATGGCTTTGGACTCCATTTTATTGTGCTCACCAACTAAAGTTACGGAATATTAGTAGAAAATCCTTTTACAATGTAATATTGCTAGACATAAAACCGAAAGACTATTTTCAAATACTGTGTATGGTTTGTATTGCTCAAATGCTCATGGTAAAAGAATTTCAGAGGTTTTCTTGAAGAAATGTCAAAATTTGCATACCTTTGCGAGTAGTTATCGAACAATTTCCTCAATTTTTTTTGTCAACCGCGAATCGTTTTTCAGTTGTCATACTTTTATTGTTGCTGTGCAGTTTTTTTTGCCGTCCTAGTACCATATCTGGGAAGACAGTTTTTTACTCTGAGTCTCGTTAAAGTACAGAGCATCAAATAACATTTTTCCTCGAGCAATGTACTTGAGGCTTGCTCACATTCCAAATATAGCTCTCGTCTTTTCTCCCCGTCTCTATCTCTCTTTTCCCCAAAGTCCTCAAATTTAGCGTTCCCTCTGAGAAGGCAGCACAATTCAACAGATAAAATATACATAAAATGTCTTTTCTTACATCGTTAAATTATATTTTTATAAGTATCTCGCTCCGCTCATTGTTTCAACGACTATCTTGTTCAAGAAACAAAAAACGAGATTTGAATGGTTCTGACGACAGGATGACTTTTAACTGTGCTGGTTCGAGTGAAAACATGAAACGGAAGAAAATGAACGTTTTCTTCCAGAATGGAATGATGGGTGGTACTGTTTTGGCAAGAAGCCATGGTCAGAGTCTACCTTATAAATTCTCCCCCTTTTTATTACAAGAAGGGCACTCCGTTTTTTAAACGAAATAATAACTGCCCCAACAGTCATCCTTTTAACGTTTTTTGTTGGATATGCACGTACCTAAATTACAACAATTTACAATATTTTACAAAAGCATGTTAATGTAGCTGGGCAATTTCACCACTGGACTACGAGGAAAAGGGGTCACAATTCACGGTGAACCTGAAAAATGGGGAGCGCGAGACATATCTCATCAGCGCAAATGTGGGGATCGTTTAAGTCAACTGACTTTTACTGTGGCCATAATCGCCTTCGTAATTTATCACATTTTTTTTATGAGAAAGTGGAATTGTTTCCTAAAATTAAAACTGGATCCAACACAATGCACAATTACAAATTATCCTAAGCCATAGAAATGAAGTACCATTGAAGCACGCTCATGCTTATCCAATTCTGCCGATTAGTTCGGCAATTCCATTTAGGTAATAATGCAAGACCAACTGTAGTTTTCGGTATTTTTGGACAGTGCTTCCATGAGCATGAGCTTGTTCTCTTCCTTTAGGTGGCTCTGATGTATATCTACGATTATGTATAGCAAATAATGAAGAGGAATGAGCCGACAGTTGCAATTAGAATAACGATGAAAAATTAGAGGACAGGGTTAATACACGTGTATGCAATTTTATTATAGCTGGTTAGACCTTGTTGAGCCAAATTCAAGTACGAAATAGGAGAAAGACAACACCACCGCTTTCACTGTGTATTTCCATTGTAGTTTATGTTGAAACGAGCAAAGGTGCGGTACCCATCTACTTTGTATGGAAACCACATTTGTCAGAACCGTTGCGATATCTCCATGTATATGTTTTTCATCAAAGCATTTGGAGAAGAAAGGTATTCGTATTAGCAGTAAAAAAGTTATTGTGCATATTTGTCACGGCTTAAATCCTACATATTGTCCAAGAAGAAATCTATGTTGGTGGTGACGATGTTCTCACTAACCTTCTCCCCGCTCCTCGTCCCCGTTTCAATATGTTCATTGGAGCGTAAAGTGAGGTGAACTGGACGGCTCTCTACGAATGAGTGACTAGAGGGGGAAAAACTATAAGTTCGTCTACTCATCTTTTGCGGAATACCATGAACAGGAATAAAGGTCCATGTTCGTGTTCCGGTTTAGTATAGTGTGACAAGTACTTAAAATGCCCGTGAGGAATATGATATTCCCTTACCTGAAAACGTAACCCTTTAGTTTCCTGTCTTGTCAGGTAGAGGTTGGCTGATGTTTTATTATTTATTTCTATAACAACTGGCGCCTCGGCCTGAAATATTATGCGGGTTGGAATTTAAAGGTTACTTATGTTTCGATTATATTGGTTTGGGGGAGAGGTTCAATATATTATTGATCATGCACTAGTTGTATTTATTATGTTTATATGGAGTTAAATTATTCAATACTTGTGTTAAGTTAAGCAGCATACTTTGTTCAAATTATTGATTTGAATGTGATACAAGTCTTGAATGACATTGAAATGCGTGGCTCATACGAAAATTGATGGAGACGCTCCAATCGACAAACGAATCCGAAATCCAATTCTGGTGTATCATGTCATTTTTTATTTTGTTTTAATAGGAAATCTATTTGCTGTCATCTTACTAAAGTACAGGCAGAGTGTGAACCACACCATGAACAAAATGATATTTTACATAGCTAACTTGGTTGGTGAAAGCAACTATTCGCACTATCAGATGAAGGAGGCCTTAATCAATTTTATTTCAGCGCTTCTCATACGTCCTCCTCCTCCCATACTATAATTTGTACCTTGATCGTCATCGTTATGGGAAAAGCGCTCTGAGATGATGGATTTCAGCTGGCTCAACCAATTTCATTACCGCTTCCAGATTTTAGTTCACCCAAGCTGGAAACGTATTTCAATTTTACGATCCGGAAATGACGCTAAACTGCTCCGCTCTTGTTAGTTTTTTCAGGCATGAAATGAGGTGGAAAGGTGGCAAAGGGATCATCAAAAGCTTGTTGGAACCTATCAATGGAGAAAATTGCTTCCAGCTAATTACTTGAAATTAAAAGGATAATCATCATAATAAGTACCCCTAGGAGTACCGGTCACTTCACCTATAAACTAGCGTTCGCATGTTTTGCTCACAAATTTTGAGCAAGTGGGCCAACACTCAATCAAAGGAAGTGAAGCTTTTAGAGATTTATGCTAAAAATAGTATTAACTGGAGAATTGGAGCTGACTAAAAGATTAAAGCTGGCATAATGAGAACGTAACATGGCTTTCTTCCCACGTTTCATATTATACAGAATTATTTCTGTATATTGTATAAATATAGCGTAGTTTATATTAAATGAACTCATTTCTGTTATTCCGTGGAAAACTAATTTGGAAATTACACCACCGGGAATAAGTAGGATCTCCCTATGTGTGGGGGAGAAGGAAAGATGGGAACATTTCGAATCACTTGTGTTGCCTTGGTTTATGTAAGCAAGCCTTTATGAAAATAAATGGGAAAACTTGTCCCCTTCCCAGGGTTTGTAGACAGTGCAAATATGTGTATTCGCAACTCATTTCCTTATTGTACCTACAAATTATTATAGTTTTTTAAACACTCAACTGTACTCATACAGTAAGACCGGAAGGAGAAAGGAGGGATTTTGCGGGACTTATGTGAGAGGAGAGCCTTATATAACAATTTGAATCCATCCTACAGATCCTCAAACAAAAGGGGGGAAAGTAAGTATTAGTGAACTTGTCATTCAAGAGGGGGAAAAATTTTCTGGTGGAGAAAAATGGTTTTTTTTTTTTTCTGCCGCTGTGATCAAGCATCATCCTTCTGCTACCGCCACCTTCCCCCCATTCCCCGTTTCATTTGCCCATTCGAGCAATAAATACTTCCATTCCTTTCCAGTTGTTCAGGAAGTTTAGAAGGGAAGGCTGAGGGGAAACGCATAAAAAGCAGCCAACTGAATAATAAAACTTGATGGCTTTTCTCTTGTTGAACAGTAGTACGGGTGACGAAAAAAATAATAAAATGGCTTTAATTGGATCATGAATTAGTATATGAGCGAAGGACGAGGCTGCTGAGCTGAAAAGGCAAAGTTTCGGGAGTCAGCGAGTTTGCTGTCGTCTTCTTTTTACAAGCCAAGTACACATTATATGTGCTTGGAGCAAGCCATGTATTTTTTTTTGTCTTGCGGGGATTTTCCCTCTCGCAAAAAGTTGCTTAAAAAAATCCCCTTTCCATTCACAGAGAATTGAATATAATACGTATATGCCTGCGTTTAGTTGGAGTCGTAATCATAATAATAATTCGAGTTAGCTCATATTACTTCCCTATTTTCTGCCATTCCAGCACTCTAACGAACTTTCACAGAATAACGACGATATTAACCCCACTTTCTCCGAGAGAATTGAGGAAAATCAGGGGGAACTAATATTACTAATAATACAATGGGAGGACTGTATAGAAATAGAAAAACCTTCACAAAACTATTAACAATTTTTGTTGGTGTAATAATATCGGAAAGAAAGGTTGTGTTATGAGACCTTCTTCTCACTATTACATTCCCAGGCCAGTTGTTTCTCCTTGTAGTGGAGCTTGTAATAACATCCTTGTTCCGATGTGCGAAAAAGTTGAAATCCTGAAGGAAACGGGAGGAGAGAGAAAGGAGGGAAATCCGCGTTGATAATTCCAATGTTGGTTGGGCTGTGTGCTAGTTCTCGTTATAACTTTTATTGTCCTCTTTGTTATACAAATTTACAAGTTATCATGTAGTAATTCCTGAATATTTTTCTCTCCCATACTTTTACTAACTTTCTTGGCCATTTGCATTTATATCTGCATACTTTTATCATGTTATTTCATAAAGAGGAGGAGAAAATGAAAGTTTCCTCTAGTCTGCTGCTCCTTGTTTGGATGATGATGAGGGAAAGTTGTGTTGTTATGCTTTTGTCTTACCACCGCTCCCCACACTCCCTCCATAATGTAGCTTGTCTTGTTATGTAGGAAAAGGGAGAAAAAAAGTGAGTCTCCATAGTACCTGAACGATATTACATGATATTAGAAAAATACTCGTCTCTTTTTGCTTTTAAATGATATTCTTATTTGGGGAGCATTCCCTGTCTTTACGCCTTGGAGATTTTACTTAATATCATCATGGTTTCTTCATGGAAATCGTGGATGGGCAGAAGCTCCCCTTCCATTTTCACCGAAGGCTCCAATTTTTCTAAACGCGTGGTCTTCCAGCTATGCACAACAAGGCACAATTAAATTTCATTCCCTTCTCATCTCACAATGTCATCGCAGAGGGACTAATAAAGGGAAACGCAAGGGGAGCTATTGAGTTCTCGTCCTTTTCCAAGAACGAAGGGGATAGGAAGGATGCTAGAATGAATTTGTCTAATCTCCGCTTTACTTGTGTCATTTCTAAACGGTCCGGAAATTAGTGTTTCATTATGTAGGACGTAGCATATCGCTTTGTCGTCACTAGCTGGGATTCGTTCCCTTTGACATGATGGAGTGCCGATGATGGCCAAATTCTACACCTGGCTATGAATTTGAATGATATGGAGCTTAGAAGGGAAACAGAGTTGCTGGAAGGAGCAAGCAAGAGGATTTAGCTCTCGATATTAAAGCAGCTACACTCTCGGAAAGAAGTTTTACATCGGTTCGAAAATGGTATCATGAGAATACTCGTGTTCATTTTTAATTAAAGTTTATAAATACCTTTAATTAAAACTTAATTACATAAACAGAGTACATATAATACCAACATCCATGCTGCAGTTCTCCTTATCGCTCATGTTTTAAATATATATGCATAGTTCCTAACTTCCTAACCGGATGAATAACATAATACTCATTCCTCGAAATTTTATTTCATACTGATTGAATTGATAAGGTGGGCGAGCGAAATTTAATAAAGGCTGTTGGCATTACTGCTGAGAAAGTTATTTCCAGCCTTTTGGGTCAAGGTTACATGTCTTGCAAATAAAAATGGCCACCATACACTTCTAACGGCGTATTGTGTACGCGTCTGCTGATTGTGAATTGTCATAAATACTCGACAGGGAAATGAAGCCGAGTGAGAGAAACTTTTGTAAGCTGAAAGGAAGCGTTTGAAAATACTATAAATCTTATTTCCCTGCTGACAAAACTGGTTTATAGGTCTCTCCGACTAGCAGCCCAGCAAGGCAAATACATAAGTGAAAGTAGTTCAGAACAAGGAGACTGGAACTGGTACTCCCTTTTTTTAAATTCAGCCTGAGCCCATGCTACACTGGAAATGTCACGACGGCAATAAAAAGGGAAACTCTATAACCGGCCATGTCCAAACTCTTCGCAAATGATCATGTCTTCCTACTCGCCTTTATATTACAACTCTCACACATTTCCTTACGTATTATTTGGCTAATAACAATTTGAACGGCATCAATGCCTAAAATTGGGCAACTGTCTGTCGTCTGCATTATTATAGCTGGGGAGAAAGCAGCTGTAGCCCAGCTCGTGTCTCCGCACGATCACGATCACTTTCATTCATTTCTGAGCACAAGTTGTCTGCATAATATTAATGATGGTAATATTAATAATAGTAGTAACCATCGTAAAGAAAACGACGTAGGAAATTGGCTTTTCATAAACTTGGCTTCTTTTTGAAAACCTTTACTTTATAATACGGATGCCTGCCTGCATTCCACTTACATCACATAACATGTACTCTACACAAGTAATATGCCTATATACTGGTGAAAGCACACGGGTCTATAATTTCATCAATCCGCATTATGGTTGTAGCTGGAAATGTCATTCTTTACAATGATTTCCTCTTGAGCTAGCGACCCTTTTCATTATACACCTATTTATGGACTAGATGAAACCTTACAAATGAATGGGAGAGCATATGCTCTAAGCGGGAGAATAACGAAACGGTTGTTTTATTTCACTCCCTCTTTTATTTCCCTTACATCATCACGACTACACGCTTTCTTTGACAAGGGCGAACCATTACAAATTGCAACGTGAAGCGGAACCGGCACGCTGCTCCTGCCCTTCACTGAGTACAACCCATATGAAAAACCAGAGACTTTTTTTGTTCCCTGTGAATTGGAGTTTATGAATGTAGTAAGTCAATGTGTCTTCATCGTAAGCATATTGCAATTGCAGTTTGCCACACATATGGAAATAATTTTGCAGAAAAGGAAGAAAAAAATCTGTAAGGGAGAAGTTCTCAATGAAAAGATGACAGAAGGAGTCTGGGCTGGGTCCTGCTCTGCTCAGTTAGTTATTGACTCCTGAGCTTTTATTGGATCTTGATGGTGGCGTGCAAAGCAAATATTCTTCATTCCCCGTTTAGCTCTCACAGCTTGGAGGAAATTAGCTTTGAAATGGTCAGTAAGTTGAAAATATGGTTGGGAAGGCGTATGCCTACAAATATAGCTGACATTCTTCCCCTTCCTTCTCCCTCATATCATATCATCATCATCAACATCCCCATGACCACAACAAAGAATGAGCGTATGTGAAGATAAGAAAGCCATGAAAATAGTTTCCTTTCCCCTTTGTTTATTCAGTTTGGCTGAGTGAACGAATCGGAAGCACATTTTCTTTTAACTCGCCCTCTTTCTCCTTCTCAGTTCCTTTCTGACTGTATTAGATCAAAAAGACGTTACCCGTGAAGTTATTACTGCTTCCCGCCATTTTGGCCCAGTTACAAATTCTTCCCCGATTTTAACTCTGTCTTCCTGAAGTAATGCGGTGGTGGCTCAAAAACTACTCAAGTGAGAAGGATGTTGGAATGCACTATTGTATCCTGATCTTGATTCAACCTTTTCCCTTGATTTTTTTTATCCGGCAGTCTTTCAGTCAATAAGATGGTGTTAAGTATGTGTCCAATTATTTATTCTTCCCAGTTCAGAAACTCCAATGCCAGTTCCAAGCCATATTCTTATGAGGCGTCTATATTCACATTAATCCAATTCACAATCCTGCCTGAAAGCTAGAAACTTTTATTATAATCTGGAATGGCATGGGAGTTTCGAGCGCTACTTTGGATTTGGAATTTAGATTCCAATACGATTTCAAATATATTGGAACTGCGAATTTATGCTTCAAAGTTGGACTGGAGTTTCGTTTTGGTAGAATCTCGTCTCGTCCTGAGCTGCTAGAAAACATTTCCAGTAATTCTGATCCCATTCGCAAGGAAATTCTGAACATACCCATAATTGTTGCTACACGAAAGGAGGGAAGGTTGATGATGATGAACGGTAAATTTACATTTATACTAAATTTGCAACTACAAATTCCGACAGCATTCCAATCCCGCAATTCATGTTAGAAGAGAATTCAGAAAATGTATGGATAGTTTGATAGTCCACATAACGGAACTTATAAATCTGGGTGGAGACACCTAACCCAACACAACTTATTACTACCCAAAGGAACATGCGCCAAACTATAAATATTATAGCAATCATAGTAATGAGTAAATAAAGTTAAAAAATAAACAAAGAAAAATGCTTTTAGCAACGGTAATACTTTCATTTGGGTTCCTTCCTTTTCCAATGAACATCAATCAACTTTCTCCTCCCATCTAATATTGAAGCTAGGCGGTGACGACAGTCTTGAAACACGGAAAGGTCACACTAGAATACCTTTCAGAGATTTTCATCACTGGTTAACCAAGCATTTTAGGGCTTTCCATATTCTCGTCTCTGCCATTTTACATTTGACGGGCTTGCAATAAATACCTATTTTTTAATCTAATAGAATCGCCATTAAATCCAAACTAGGTTATTTACTTGTACGACATCACTCCAAGGTCTGAATCCGCCAGGCGACTATTGTTCCCGGAGTTGTCGGCCTCCACCAGTTGTATATTTAGCGCTACGCACATCATAACCATCTGCATCCAAATGATGTCTGCAGCCTAGACGGAAAACGTGTTTATATCATCCTGCCATGTGGCACCATTCTCATTTTTTCTAATAATGAAATCGAATGGCTTTTCCAATTACATTCCCAGCTCGGGTAACGTTCTCCAGTTGCGTTTTTCATTAGTCAATGTGACGCTGTAATGGCTGTAATCGAAAGAAAAAAATTCTAGCCAATTTTTTAAACATGCTTATATGGTATTAATGTCACTTATTAATATGCTTCTTATTCATATTACATGAAAAAAAACATATATAGGTAGTTTTATCATGTTGCATCTGCTTTGTTCCGATCTTTGTATTAGCAGTAAAATGAGGAATGAAGCCATGCTCTTCCAAAAGAAACAATGTTTTCACCACACTTTTCATGTAAACTGGTGAGTGGCTGAACGTTTTTTGTTACAAGTTATAATAGGGAGTCTACTGCATTCAGAACGGCACTGATAATAATCATCCTGGAGAATAACTTTCAACAATAATGGTATTTTGAGGGGTCTTATGTAACTATGAGAATTATTATATTCATACTTGTACATAATATCCCTACTTGATGTATAAATGCTTGCATCGATCTTTCACCCTTTTGTTATGTTTTTTTTTGTGGATATGTGACCGCCTCCCTCTCCAGTATGATATGACGGACTACCGTCCGACATAGTCGTAATAATGAACCTTGTTGTATTTTTTTCCGCTGCCGTGTGCCAGTAATCTTCATCAGCCATACTCATAAAAGATATGTATTATTTGTTGGTGAAGGACGGCTCATAAAATTTGTGATGGAGCCAGTCCTACTTAGTTTTGTACTGGAAGGGAAAGGAGTGATGATAATGATGATGATGGGATGAGTTGATATGAAATACTGTGTACATTACTGATGATGGAAGAGAAGCAAGTCATGACATATCAATAAAATTAATGATGATGACTTGGGCAGGGCTCATTTTCAAAATCAGACTATCCAAAAAGAAAATCCGACTTTTGCCATCGGCATTCGGTGCGCGGGGAGATCCCCACTAATTTGGCATTTAAGATTCAATGAATGGCAGGATGGAAACGAAGTGAAAGCATGTTATCATTATGACCTGCTACTAGCACTGCTGCCTGTGCAGGAGCAAAGGGGAAAGAAGGGGAGTTTGTGTATTATTCATTTTTCTCCACAATGTGTTTTATAGGCTGCTTTCATTTTCCCTTCCAAATGGTAAAGCCAGCCAGGGTAAATAGTGTGGATGGAAGCAGCGTTATCTAGTTGATTCTTTGCAATGGAACTTATTCACGTTCAGTAAATGCTTTGTGTACGTCATCCTATCGCCAGCATCACATCATCATCCACACACGAAAAAAGCTGAATAAATACAAGTACTTTACATTTTTCCACTTTTAAGAGGGAAGCAAAAGGCTTGTGTGAGTAGGGATACACTTATGCATGCAAGGTTTTTATTCAAGGGCTTTCATATTCCTTTCTGAATGGATTAAATAGGAGTGGTGGTAACTACCTGCTGGGATTTTACTCTTTACCATAATAATAATAGGTATGGATAATGCCTTCTGTTTCCGTTTGGAGCCCCTAACCTCGACAAGATACTCGTTCCAGCAAAGATTCCGTTGTGCTCTCTCCAGCTACAGGAGAAATGATGAGGATCTGGATTGTGAAGACTATGATGGTCGTAGCCTAGCTCAAGTACTGGGGGTTTTACGTAGATGCACTTGTTTTAAGCTATCAGCTCAACAATAAAGTGTACAAATATGGAGCGACGTGGCTTTACACTATGCCTTTCACTCTTAAAACCTAAGCCTAATTTGGGCAAAAAGGTGGTTGCGGAATATGACATCATAAGTACTTACATCATTATAATTGTACTTGTTTCAAGGTGCGCAATGCAAACTGAAGGATGCTAAACTTGGGGAATTTGAAGTGGCAGGCTAAAGTAGTGCATGTATTACCAAAGCCTAAGTAATGCGAACAAAATGGTAATGAGTGAAGTGTTTTTGTGAGTATTTTGGGAGAGAGTATTTCGCAAGGATATAAACGAAAAGCCATTATTGTTTCCATCACGTAGGGAAATGATAATAATAATGGTTATTCCACCATCAAATGACTGATCGTGAGCTATAATAAGATCTTGCTTGCGTACATTACTATCGATATTAACAAGAATTTCTGGTATTTAAACATCTGGAAATTGAACGGACTTTCTCCATTTCCCCCTTTCAACTCTTAGTTTGCATCCACTCAATCCATCCAACAGCTTCCCAGCTTTAAATTGACAACGAGGAACTCATGTGCCGTGAAGAATGGTGGGGAAAACGGGATATTATATAAAAGTCATCGAAATTTCTCCTCATTCAAGCTTAATTCCATTGCAGGTTGCTGGGCCCTGATCCTGTCTACGGAGATAATTGGATGGGATGGAAATGAGAAGGAAAATGCATTTATATTTCTCCAGCGATGCTCGAGATCAATCCATTTCTTGTTTAGTAATCGAGAGTAAATGAGTTATATCTGATGATATAATAATATGCCCACTACCGGAACGGAAAATGTTTTGTTTGACTGACTTTCAATACGGCTGAATGGGTTGCATTGAAATGATTATTATTAGCCTTGGCTTCATCTGCGTCTTATTTAACTGGACTGTAAGTCGCAGTTTCCTTTCTGACTGTAAATATAGTTTTTTATACAACTAAATGAAATCATGGGATGTGAAATATTCATTGATGTTGATAAAACATCGAGTCAATATGATATTCAGAGATTAATGCAAAGAAAACTTGCTACAATCTATAAAACCATCCTTATACTAAGAATCCCGCATATAGTCTTATGGGATATGAGATGAGAGAGGATATGAGTCGGTCCTCACACTCAGTTATAAATTTCCTTTTGGTTTATTCATTACCTGCCAGGGCAAGCCTTTTCAGAGATTACTTATGGTTCTCCAGTTTTTTTTTCAGGAATATATATTGGAGCGATGGAGAATCTTGGAGATAAAAATGGAAACGAAATATGCTAGGTCCACCTCTTGTGTTCGGATCCCACTCGATGTGCTATGAATGAGCTTGTCCCCACAACTCCTTCTGCTTATGACAGTACCATCAATGGGAAAGAATTGTTTACTTTCCTTTCTGCTCGCACAGCGCGGAACTTGTTGTGGCGCACTATTAAGTAGAGTCTCGTAATAAAATATCGTAATATTGTGTGTAGCCGGTTGGAATAGAATATTAGGTGTACCTAGGGGACAATATCCTTCAAATAAAAAGATATTACAATATTATTGATGATGCTGATAGGATAATGCTCGCTGGCTCCCCAAGCTAGTCTCATCTGGAACTTTTAGCATGCATAATATGGAGGTCAACCTCGGCATTGGGAATACTTATCAAAGTTTTCGAATATACTCAAGAAATGAACAAAGTCTTCAATTACTTTATGCAAAAATGTGTTGCATGGATAATATTCGTGTCGCTATGTGTCGATCCCTAATAGGGAAATCGGTTTTCCCTAAAACTTTTGCACTGGAAAGGGATACTCGGCGTCTTTTGTTGTAGACAGAAACGGTTTTGGCCATTTATTTACCAGGGAAATCGGTAGAGCAAGTGTGGGAAAAGGAGACGGCTCAAGCTAGCCTGAGCCCGGCTTGTCTCTTTTGCCGTGATTCCTTTTTAGGAAAAGCATGAACTATGAAGAAAGGCATTACACAGAGCAGTGAACGTAGATCAGTCATCAGCTCCTAATACACGTAGAGCGGAAGTGGAATAAATAGGGAATCCCATTTGAAATGAAACAAGAATCTATTTTACAACTCCGCTCACACATAATATCACACTACAAAATTTCCTTTCTCACCCTGTCCCTATCTTCATTTGATACTTGGCTAAAAAAAACCATGAATATGTTTTTCTTTCTCCTTCCAACTTTTTCTGACGGATGTGGAGCATACGCCTGAAATACACATTTTAACCGTCTTAGTAGTCCTTGGAAACTAAACAGTCTTTCAAAATCATCTACTCTAATTTGCATGATTTCAGGAGGAACAAGCAGGGAAAGGGATCTTTTCTTCTGAGATGACGTTCCTCAAATCCACGCTTCAAAACAGGAGTTCATACAAAGCACGTTAAGTTTTGGAAGTTGTTGTCTTATTTATAGTTTTTATATAAAATTTAGGTTTTCCCCGTAGAAGCAACAACAATAACAGCAACTTATGTCGGTTCAAATGGGAAGAAAACTGGGTAGCTGGGTAGAATGGTGTGAGGAAGTGTGGATACAGCAGCATTTAAAGGGAGCGAGAGAATAAATGGAGAGACAATAGGAAAAAAGGGGCAACCGATGCTCCCCCAGTTTTCTCCTTCATCTTCTCTCATCTTTTAGACATTTTTACTAGCATCAAGGCCTTGTAAAGCGCTCCTTTAAGGAAAAGACACTTGTACTTGTACACTCGACAGAGGAGTTAGGAAAACATTTCTTTTGAATTGAAGCATTTTTATTCAGTATTCATTGCTCCAGAGATGGCTTGAAGCCATTGTAAACTAGCTGATGTAGTATGTGCAGCAGGTATAGGAGCTCGGTTGCATTTTCTACGCTAGGCTCGAGCTTATCATTGCAAATTCGCATCCTGCGATGGCTGAAATATACTTGAATGATAATGGCGAGTAAACTTGTGTATAAACTGGATGGGAGCTGGTAACTAAAAGAAGGTAAGAGAGGAGAGATTTCTGTCGTCAGGAGAATGTCAGAAACGACCAGGACCGAGTTTTACATGGCGAAAATAAGAGAAGTTCAGAGCTGCGACGGTGGCAGTTGTAGCATGAGCTCCGGCTATAGCACTCCCGATAAAAAAAATTACAAAGGGTATATATAGGAAAGATGGGAAGTAGTTTTGCCAGGTCCTACTATTTTTCGGGTGAGCCAATCTCTTTAGAATCACCATCACATCTCTGCCTTAGCTCCAGCCTAGCCAGTGACTATGCCTAGACTTGATATACTACTCCTTCCACTTGTATTTTATCTTGCTGACGTTACCATTCTCCCCGTCCTTTTCATCTTTCTCTCTGTTGTACAATGGAAATGGTGAAAAGGAGAAGGAGCTTGACTAGCATCAGCTTCCTCTCTTTCTCTCTCCCATTTTCATTCTCTCGTTTCAACAGGGTACATTTTCTCACTTTTACTACTCCCACTTTCCATTCCACATGCACATCTCTCTACTTAACGAGATCCAATATACATACTACAACCACTGGTAACGCCACTCGCTTATTCTTCTGTCTTTTCTCACGAAGCAATTTTAACTAGAAATGGAGCTCTCAAGTTATACTATTTCAGCTTTGGGCCATATCGTCAAAAACTCACTTTTAATCAATAATGGAAGCCTTAGCTGGAACACACACAGCGAGAAACTCTCTCGCATTCCCAATCTCGCCAAAGTCATAGTCACGATCCTGCCTAATATATGTACATACGCTAACGCCAAGACATTCCCCAGCCTTTTTACACCACCACCACGCACATACATACATACCTATTTCCTTAGCCGCTGCTTTGGCAAATAAGTAGTTATCCTATCAGCCCCTACCAAATTGCAATTAAATAAGGCAAGGCCAAACTCAACTTGTCGCCCTTGCACTACTCTCACGAAGCATCTCATCAACTTCACATCTCACCCATTCATTTATTTAGTAGATTTCCCTCCTATATCTCTATCCATAACAAGGTTAGCTCTGACCGTCTTCTGTAAGAGAGACGACACTCTTTAGAGTTCTGAAAGACAGAAATATGATTACTGCAAAATTTCTGGGTGAGCCCAGGAGCATCATATTTTTAGGGGCTCCATGTTCCAACACAATAACATAATGGGTTCTTCTACTGCTCCAAAACGACCATGCAAGACGGTATTCACCATGTCGTGTTTTGAAACTACAAGCGCAATGCAATGTGCTCATGATACAGATAGAGAAAGTGGAGAAAGCATAAATACATTTAGCTTGCTCAAGGAGTAGGACCATGATTTCTTCAGTCCCTTCTTCCTTCCTCTTTTTATGCACCGATATAAATAATATTATTATTGCGTGCATATTTCTACCTACTTCCTCCATCTAAATGGCTCCGTACAAACATCAGTCATAGTCTTTTCACTCCAGTTTCCTCGCTGAGTTTTTTTTTCTTCCTTCCCTTTGATGCATAAATATATTTAAATATAAGCATGTGATGTGGGAACTAGTGGGGCATACTTGTGGCATTGAAAATCTCTGTTTGAGTAAACATCCACAGGATCCTTATCATCATCCTGCAGATCTTCATGAAAATGGAGAGGGACGGAGATTATAAGGGACTCTGGATGAGAATCAATGCATTCATATTTTGGAGAGGAAAATAGAAAGTATTCATAATAAAAACAACAAAAAATGCGAATGGTTTTGTTAACGAGTCTAGTACGTAAACAACGCAAGTATCTTCCCTTTTTTCCCTTGTCTATCTGTCCAAGTTCAATGTTTAGCAACAAAAAAATGGCATTAAGAGAAAAAAGTCTAGAGGAATACATACATCCCTTTATAGTTTTTGTATACACAAGGCTGGAAAGCTGCTTCGGTTTTTTTGTGTGTGCATTTCTCCTCCTTTTACCATCCTCATTTTTCATAATAATGTGCATGTGTGTGCCGTAATGTAACTCTCTTTCTCCCTCTCGATGTCTGCTTCTTTGAATTCTCTTCTTGTTTCATCTTTGTCGCTCATACTGTTTTATGTGTGTAGCGGCATAAATGGTTGAATAGAGTAAATTTTTGGTAATGTTGTATCTAACTTTTCCACAAAGTTTCCTCAGAGCCATAAAAATCGAAGTATATAATGTGGAGCTCTAGCAAGTCCGACTCTAATGTGATGCATCCACAATGAAGATGGAAATTGAAAGAAGAAATGGACTATGGGGAAGAGACCACTAGTGACGTCTGAGCGGAATATATGCATGGGGTATGCTTAGGAGGGAAAAGGGGCTCAAGACAAAGAGAAAGAATCCCAAACCAACGATGCAATGAATAAAAGAGAAATAACCGAATATCTAACTACTAATAGAAAAACTATCTCACTTAATGTTGCTTTTTTTCTGTGCAGTTTGTTCAGGGTCAGTTCTGACATTTTTTTTTCAGAAACTCCGTTTTAAATACGTCTGCTGTACATTATGCAAAGAAGCATGAGGAGGACCATTGAAACGATAAAATGCAAAATACGGAAACTCGAATAACTTGCAGTTTATGCCTTGGCTTGTATGAAACTGCTTTCTGTACTTTCCCCTCACCAAGGTTCTCAGCCCAATTTAGACTGTTACAGAATTTTAACGAAATATGCTGGAAGACTACATGATAACTAGTTTCTAGATTGCAGAGGGGAAGGGTTCCTTTCAAAGTAATCCTTTTTTTGCTCATGTATTTTATTGCCCAACATCAGGATGCTTTGAGATCATGATGATCATGATGATGATGATGATAGTATTTAAAACTCAAAGAAAGTGGAAGTTCCTCGGTTTCCAGCTTCCTTCCAAGTAGGAGCTGGTGCTAGAGCTAGAGCATACTATCAATTTTAAAGGAAGTGAGAGAGGCCTGGTGGTTCCTTTCAGTTTTTGGTCGTGAGATCCTTCCACAAAAATTGTATGCGATAATGTACCCTGCTTCCGTTTCATTACAGTGTATACGCAAAATCGAACATGTACAATTCAATTTAAAATTGCATAGACCTTCTTAAAAGCCCCGGTTACGGCTTATATTGAATGAGAAAGTGCTTATTACAACTAGGGGAACTATAATCCAGACTAACAACCCAAACTCGACCTTCCCAAAGATACCACTCTAAGTCCAAATGGGAACATTGTGAAATGAAATTTCTCTACATAACTCCCAGCCAGACTTACATAATATTTAATCTGGATTTATAAATGGGCAGCGGCAACCAGACAGATAAGACAGCGGAATCCTTCCCAGCTTTGCATATAGGCTGTCTTGTTAAGAAGGATTTTTAGTTGGTTGTTCAAAATGAGAAAAAGGGGAAATTTACTTTCCATCTTCTCCCATTTCTCAGCCCAGATCTCACTCACACTCCATCCAGCTGTTATTCTTAAATTTTATCCACTATACACTATATTATCATTGCAGTTTAATAAAATGGGCTATCCTTCTGTTTCATGTATCCCTTGAAGGGAAATTGAAGAGAAAGGAAAGGGCTTCCCCCACTTGGCGGATCGTGGGGTACTGAATGGAATCGCAGAGGATTTCAGAACCAGTTGTGGGTCCAAATTTTCTAGGGAGACATATGGATGAGTGTTTTCATTGTGAATTGAAAATAAAAGAGTACACTGGGAAGTGTTTGTTAAGTTTGAACAACCACAACTCTCATTTTGCAAATCGTCCTCACATTCAACTCCACAGTGGTCGCAGACATCGCTCCGCTGCGAATCTAGTTTTTGGGCTTGGATTATCACCGACAACCAATACATCTTTCACAGCCGATTTCCCCGTCTCCTGATATATTAGTATTTCTCCGTTATAGTATCTGTATTCAAGCGAAATGCCTAGTCAACTCGCAGATGTGGTCTAGAACAGACTTTCCTAAATTTAGAAGGAGGATGACCATTTCCATTTTTTGAAACAGCTCGCCTTCCACTGACAATAGACAGAGTTTTTTTTACAAACAATCAAATAGTAATTGTGCTTTTTTTAAAAAGCGCTCTCCCCAGCTCCGTTTTTCTTCATGACTTTGCTGGGAAATGAAAAAAAAAGTTTCTATTATTGCTGAATGGGATCGGAATAGGGGTTTACGTATATTTCACTTTACTTTTAAGCCAGCTGAAATTTACTACTTTTTGGTTAAGCATAAGCATACATAGTTTACTTGGGTTTTGATACACCAATGTCTCTCAGATTTCCGGATAAGCTTTTTACGAGTTGTGATATTATTTTGTTGATAAAAATAGAAAAAAAATGACATTCAGCCATACCGAACCAGCCAGCCATTCAGCATATCCCTAGACTAAAATTATGTACACAGGGCATCATTCCTATCTCCAGTAATCACTGTAGTTTAGCAGAGAAAAAGTTATTTTCCTTTTCAGCCCACCAAATATAGCATTGTCTACATGCCAGCGAAAGGAATTCATGTCACTCACATCAGTTAATTGCTCTTGAAAATGTCCATACACATGCAATATACCTAGCTACAGATCCATTTAATGTTCCCCGACTGATATACGATGTGCAAACCAGGTTTACACATATACAGATAAACAAATAAATATATATGTTATGCGAGTTGCTATTTGCTAAACGAGAACAAAATGGACAGGGAACTTGTTCCCCGCTGCTGAAAAAATGATGCACAGAGAACATTAAGGAGAGAGGAACTTGAAGACAACCAAAATTGGATACATCCATAACAAGAGCAAATTCAGTGAGGCACACACAATCAGTGAAAGGTTGATAAGGGTCTCTCGTCTTTCTTTCCTTTCTCTTCTTCCCCTCTGCATGAGTATATGTGCAGCATTCTCACATTTCGCGTACGCTCATTCTCCACCAACACCGTTAACATAGTGAAACTAAAAGGCTAAATAAAGAAAAGAATTTTGGGAGAAAAGTTGATGGAGCACACGGCCTAGTCTATTCTAGGCATGGAAGGAGAAAGAGAGTAGGAGCAGCGACAAGAGATTTTTTTTTGCTTTGCTCTGTAGGTACGAATAAAATGCACTCTAGCTAAGGCTCCTGCCTGCTGATTCCTTCCCAAGTCTAAACCAAAAAAAGACGAACTTTCTTCACGTCAAGTTAAATTCTGTCCAACTTTGAGTAATTCAACAAGCGAGCCTTCCGAAAAAAGGTAGTGGGTTCCCAGCCTCACACACCAATACTCAATACCATGCTTAGCCTTACTGACGGGAATATGTAGTAAGTTGGATCTGTGGGTACGGTTATACCGAATTACATACAGACTTGTGTAAGTTGCTTGCTCACTTTCTTTTCAGCTTTTTGCTCAACCTCGCTCGCCTGCTTTCCCTTTCCCAGGCTTTGTCCATTTATATAAAGGGGACCACACATGTGTAGCTTTCAGTATCGTGTGAAATACCGGGAAAGTCAGAGCTGACGGGGAATGCTACTCGCATTGTTGAAACGAGGACTGTCATTCCCATCAGAGTTGTTTGTCGTCAGAGACGCTATCTCATTTGGATGTGCGTGCCATCGTCGTCATCACTGGTCTGAAGGTTTCAAAGGAGAAGAAAGGAGGATATAAGTATAAGTGCCCAGGGTTCCTTTTTCTACCTGTTATTCCTCGCTTTTTCATTTTTCTCGAATTTCTTTTCTTTCTTTCTTGCGCCTTGTGTGTTTGGCCTTTGGCCACGTTTGACACAGCAAGCCACAACAAAATTCATTTTGGCTGGGAAGGAGGCAAAACAAGAGAAAGAGGTTAAAGCAGGGATTCCTTTTTTTCTACCTTGTTGGCTGTCGTCTAATATTGTTGTCCACAACTACTCACTTACCAAAATCCTGCTGTTTGCAACTGGAGCTAAGAAGAAATACTTCCTGGTGGAGATGGAGGCACTCAAACTCTGGAACATAGAAAAAAGGACACAAGAGAGAAAAGATAGTAATAATAATTGTGCTCCTAACAGCAAATGAGTCGGCAAGTGAGAGGAAAAAATGTTGTTTTGAAGAAATTCGAAGAAAGTTTTCCTTTGTTCTCGGTAACTCACTTGGTCTTCCTCAGTCCGTGCCAACATCCAGAGAACAACTGCTCTTCCCAGCTTTGGTGAGTGTTTCAGAAAGAGATGGAGAGAAAGAGATAAGAGGGGATAGTAATAGTTTTGGAGTATGTATGGGCTAAATCATTTTCATCCATATACGTTTCCCAGCTAGATGATAAGGGAATAAAAATTGAATAAAAGTGAAGCAAAAATCGAGAAAGGGTAGAGTTTGAAGGAGATCTTGAAAGCGATACTGCTGTTGTTGGAGGATTGAATGACACGTGAGTGGTCACGATAAAGAAAGCTACTTTGGCAGTTAGGGGCTAATCAGCGATTTACTTTATGTAGACAACTACCTTTCTCAACAGCATAACAATATGTTTATTCACTATTCTATGGTTGTAGCATTTAGTTATAACCGAAACTTAAAATTAAAATTAGATATTATTTGCTAAATTACATCTGTCATCGTTTCTCACTATCCGAGCTACCTACAGATACTTGCATGTGTAACGCTAACGTTGAATGTCACAGTCCAATCTTGTATTTTTATTCAGATGAAAATTCTATTCTACAGATCAACCTAAGTAAGTCCCTAGATGAAAGTGAGGCGAATCAAGAATTTACTTGTACTTATACTTACAGTTCGACCAAAACGTAAATCTCTTTGGTTAGGGAATGCTGTGAATCAGTGTATAGTTAGTTACACTTTATAAGCAGATTACGGTTAAGGATTTGATGACAAAATATCCTTTAGCTTTGGAACGCTAGTCTTATATAAATGTTTGTATACCCATGGTTGGCTATATGGAGTTTCAAGTGAAAAAGGATTTTTTTTTTATTTTCTAGTATCAGCTTCCCCATATACTCGTAGCGGATTACATTACACACATCATTCGCAACATTAAAGTGCAATTCCCAGATTCCTCTGCCAAACTACGCGCCGTCACTGGATCTCGGCAGACATTGAGGGAAAGCATATACATACCTATCTCTATATCGGCATTGATGAACCAGAACAAATAGAGTGGAGTCGTTACGTATGCTCAGCGAGGAAGCGAAAAAGTTGCCAGCTTGTAAAAGCATCCTGTGCAAAAGTGAATCTGACAAATGTTTGATTGGGTTTTTACTTTTAAATTAGAAAAGTGCATAAATCCCCGTTCAAATTACTGAGACTGCTCTACATCACGACCAGCATCAATAAGCGCTAACTAATTGCATCGTTCCCATTATTATCACTACATAGTTCATTGACTACTCAAAAATTTATATATAGACTGCTCCCCCATTCCCATATCTACCCAACAAGATTCACAAACTTCTCGGAAGGAAGTGCAAGGGAAAAGATTATAAAAGCTCGTTATACAGATACAGATGTAATAACATTCATACTTGACTAGCCAACTCACAACGAGACAAATGGAATAGCCTTCAATCCAACATTTATATCTTGCTCCACTGACGTTCTTCATATAACATGATGATGATGATGATGGGTTGAAGTTATTTGTGAACTTTGCACATTTGCAAATGTAGTTGAAGTTGGTTTCCTCCTAGAATCCATTCGTATTCCATTTTATTCATTTTCTTCATCTTCTCCCTATCTCTTTTCTCTCTCTCTCTAGTGTATAGCAATCTTCACGAGAGGGAAAAAACCGAGTAAAAGAAGTAAATTGTGAAAAAAAGAGAAAAAGAGGAACATGAATGCATGAGTGCATGAATAATAAGGACATGGGAGACGTACACAAAAAAATGTTCAGGATAGATAAAGGAAAAGTATCGGAAGAGGAGTCATAGTCACATACGAAACTTCTGTAGATGAGGACCATTCCTATCACCATCAAAACTAACACATTAAGTCCCATATATTTACTTTGACTAACATAGAGATCAACGATTGTACACAGTGGGACAATGAGATTAGTCTAAAGTTTCCGATATATATTATTCCCCCTATCTTATCTTCCCAGTATCGCTCCTTCATTTTAAAGATATTCACGGCAGAGGAGAAAAAAAGTCAATATCGAAAAAATCTACACATAACGTCCCTTATTACTTCTCTCTCCTTCCACACACTACCTGCAACTGCAACCAACCGTCTTGATCCATAGTTTTTAGGCGACAACCTTCGACGTTTCATAAGGAAGTAAAATCTATCGGGAGGCTTTATCCTCTCCTGGCTTGTTCCGCAGAAGGGCAGAGAGGAATAAAGGAGGAAATTTTCTTTAAAGAAAAATCATCCTAATCCTCGTGTAAACTTTATAAGAGGAAGCTACACGTCCTCGGTTTTATTGCATTGATGTTTTCCCCTGATATATTGAGTTAGATCAACTTGAGAGCTACATATATTGAAATTAGAGAGTGAGAAAGCCATAGATCGGTGCAGTGAGAGTTGATATGATATGATGTGATTTCGAAGCAACGTGTTTCCTCTGTCCTGCTAATGAATTAGGTTAGGACTGGGAGAAGACGAACAACTGCAAGTGAATGTGACAAGGTTGTTGGGGAAATAGGTTTTTAGTTTACGTGTGATCCCCTTCCGTTTCACCTGGCTAAGGAGCGAGGAGCATCGAAAGACGGGGAGAGAGAGAGATGTGATCCTGTAGGCTCCTTTTGCTCTGGGATGATATGAGGAGGACACGGATGAACTTGCAAATTTCGAAAATACAGATGGAGAGAACACTGAGGAGCAAGTGTAAGTGATTTGTGCAAATTGTGTTTTTTTCTCTACCAAAGGCATACATACATATGCTAATGCGACATTGTCAGCCGTTACGGAGACGCTAGGAAGATGGTAATGCGGCTGTAGGGCTAAGAAAACTACGGGGTCTACCTACTTTATCAGTTGGCAAAACGGAATAAAAATTAACTTTCATTTCCTTTTCCTGCTCTCCCTCCTGGCTGCTCATGTTATTTGCTTACTGGTGTTTTGACTCTTGTCAAATTCCCTGAGGAGTAGTCTTTTCCACTCTCATTAGTTTTTTCAAGCTCTTTGTTCATCTTTACGATATCACTGGAAGGAAGGCAAGATCTCGTGGCTTCCTCCTACAAACGGAATTAAGGACTCTTGCTATTTCCTTCTTTTCTAGCAATTCTAAACTAAGACATTGGGATGGGTTCTTTATAATCCCTCAGAATTCCCACAATTATATTAGCCCACCGGAGCTGATCATTACTGCATGCCTGTTTTGTTTTTTAGTACTGACGTGGATAGGGACGAGAGAGAAAAAGAATGTGATATAGTGCTTCCCAACTAGCCAGCTTCCCTTCAAACTTTTTCTCCTCCATGTTTCCATCGGGCTATACTGTAGGATAAAACATGTAATTCAGGAAGCACTGGAGGGTTTCACAGCTTAAAAACGACTGTCATCGTTTTCTTAGAGAACATAATTCTCGAGTAGGGCATTTGGAGTTGTTATATGTCTACAGACAATTTACGCTAGAGTCACACTACCCGCAGCCCAGCTAAACGGATTCTTCACAGTTCTTCCAGTGTCTGTCAGAGGAAAAGACTGATCTGATTGCATCATCAGTTGTTGGAAGTAAAAGTTGGGCCGTTGGGAGCCATTTTTTCATTACTTGTTCTTGTCATTGTTCTTACCTTCACACCAGCTGGAACAGAACGCCAGACCCCACACATTCACTGACTGACTATACAATAATATAGTCGGCTACTTATATCAGGAGAGAAAAAGGAAAGGAGACGTAAACTAGTAATCTCCTTGCTGGTAGCAGTCGTCAGTCAATCAGTTACACAAGAAAAGTGGGTAACGGCTAACAAGCTTTGATGTAATAATAATAATAACAATAATGGCATCACTCCCTCATCCACCAAGAAAGGGGCATCAATTCTAGGACTTTCCCTAGTGAAGGATAAGAGGACAAACAAGTGGAAAAAAAGAAAATTTCCTTGTCTTTCTCAAGGAGCACGTTGCAACTCGGCTGCTTCTACACAATCCAGAACCCTGCTCCCGCATCAATAATACAGAGAACCATCTTGCACGCCCGCTTTTCACTTGTCAACCAGTCATCAATTTCGAGAAGGAAAAGGGAAACAGAGCAAGGTAGCGAGTCGTTGGGAGTGAGATCCAGAAAGCAAGCAGAAAGGCGAGGCCTAGCCAAGGACTCGTTCTCATAAACTGGATATTATATAAAAGTATGTACTTTGGCTATGTAGGTGAAAGTGATAAATATACCTGGGATAGTAATTTCCGTACCTATTACTTATCGGGAAATTGATACGAGGCATATTAGTCAAGGGAAATCTCGATTAGTCGTGAATTATGGGGGAAATTGATTAGGAGAACTGGTTTGAGCAGACTAACCAGGTGACGCAGAATACAATTTTGACCTTTTTTGACAATCATAATCATCGGATCCCAACCACTACAACGCTCACGTTAGGAGGCAGACATATAATAGGACGCCCATCCTCATCATTATCGCATCAAAAGTTTTTGATACGCAGGAAAGTATGTCTAAGTTGAATTTTTCACTTTTTTGATGAAGTGCTCCCTCAATTGGCTTAACTCTCGAGAAAGTGAAGAGGAAAAGTTGCTGATGCGGTTTGGTGTAAGGGGAACTGGATTCTAGCACCTCCACGAGGAACGCATAAAGGAAGAGGAATAATAATAATAGTTATAGTAACGAGGGGGAGGAACAAGGAGGGAACTTTATTATTTCTTTCTACTAACTTACTCAACTTCTTCGTCAAACGGAGAAGAATTATTGTTTGTTGGCTCACTCATCATTCGATTCAATCACTGTGATGTCGGAAACTACGAGTTTGAGTAGCGGTGAGAAGATTGTGACGACGTCAACAATGATGGACGATCCAGAGTTCTTTGGAGCGCAACCCTACCCGTCCTATAGACCCTTTCTTGACGAATTATGCGAGAAGACGAAATTCAGCAAAAGTGAAATCCGCTTTCTCTACAGGGGCTTCAAGCAGGTTAGCCAAGAATACAGAACTCTCTACCTAAAAAACTCATAATCATATCTATAACCGTAATCATCATCCCCCTGAAGTTTTATGAACATTATAGGTAAGAAAATACATACTGGGGTAAAAGTATTTTTGTTGTGTGATCTCACCACACGCCCATTTCATTCAGTCTTTTCCATGTCTAGTCTTCACTCTCTTAGCACACTTGAATGAAGTGGAAGAAAAAAAGCTCTTAGACTTTTCATGCTTTTATATTCATGATTAGTATATATGTCTTGATCATTAAATGTTTTTGTTTATACCAAGTTCACTTTCACCCAACTCAACTACAAAACCACAGACATAAATACATCATCCTATCATCAGGTGAATGAGTGGGGAGAAAGCCATTATTTTTATACCTTTTCCCTCTTTCAAAACAACAGTCTACAGTATTTTTTTAGAAAAAAGTCAGAGGCTCTTTAGAAAACCGTGTTTTGTGAAAGTAACCACAAACTTAGAAAATGATATCATCCATCTACCACCCAACTAGGAGCCCTTATTTGTCCTTATGTTGAGCTAATGATAATCACTGCTACCTAGTAACTGTTTATATTTATAAGATTGTGTTTTTTAACAACTTGTCACTTTCCCCATTTTATAGCAAAACGGATGACTTAAGCTCCCATAGCTTCATCACCATATTCATAATCATAATCGTGCTTGCATCAAACACCCCAGCATCATTTTTGTTCAGTTAGACGTTTTTATGCATATTTCATCATAATGACTGACGTGCTGGTGTGGTTCCGTTATTAATGTTTGGTGAAGGAGAGAGTGAGTGTAAGGGGAAAAGCAAGGATGATATAACTTCTTCTTTTTTTCCCTTGCTCTTAAAATGAAGATAACAGTTCATGCAGAAGAAGCTAAAAGCAAGTTGCTAATAAGTTTGCTCTTATATTAAAACGTACATATTTGCTTGTTTCCCAAGTTTACTCACTCATTCACTCCTGCTTCCCAAAGCACACGATTATCATCATCACAACTTCATCATAATCGTTTTCCACTAGAGGAAAGGGAAAGCTGGTAGGAACTGCTTTCCCCATGCTTCTCCTGTTTGCTTTGTTGCCTTCCATCGCCATTTCTTACGGCTGTTTGGAGGAGAAACCTGAGATAGGTACATAGCCACATGTATAGTCCTCTCTCACTCTCCGGCTCTAAAATATGCATAGCATTAGCTTCCTTCCTTGATAATATAAAATATGGAATGATTAGTTTTTATTTTATGACATCATTTTACTTTTCCATTATTTTCAAATCCAAATTTCTTTCCTTTTCATTTCATGCTCATGGCCCGGTCTAATAATTCGTTTCTGTTGAATCATCCTGTCTCTCCCCGTAATCCTCCCTGACTCCCACTTATCGCTTCGTTACGTATTATATGCTTTCTATACCTAACAAACATCATCATCATGATAATACTACATCCTGTGGGATAGTGGATGAGGGAGATGTTGGAAGTTTGGATAAGCCTTCTTGTTTGCAGGGTTTTGTGTACTCAACGGATGATGACGATCATCATGAGCACAGATGTAATGAACTATGTATTTGAGGTTTATCATCTTTCTTCCCGTCCTTGCAAAATATGTCATCACTAGCGCATAAATCATCCATCATACTATTATTATATGAGAAGCAAACCTTGTTTCGGATATTCTACGGATTGCGAAACAGGACAGACAGACGCTGCCAGCTAGGTATTGTATTCGAATTTTGTTAAACGGGAGTGTTAAATCAGAAAAATAATCTCGACTTTTCTCTCCAACTTATAATAGCCAAACTTTTTCCCCAAACAAGTATGACACAACCGGAGAAACAACTTTTGAAGTTTGAACTTTTTGCATATTTGGGTTATTCAATAATTGCTTTATAAAAGTATACATAATATTGATATATCCAACACAAACAGCAACTTTCTTCATTGTATAATTGTTCCCTTGGAAAGACGGATCAAATGGAAGCATAAAATTGTCGTAATAGGGTGATGAAGCAATTATAGATGGATAGAGCAAATGTTTACTTTGTTGTCTGGAGTGAAAGGAGAGTCCAATGTGGAATGGAAAATAGGAAAACATAGTCATAGTAATAAAGTAGGTCGGATTTTTATTCTATTTCATCTCAGAGACACGAATAACGCTGAAACTGTTAGTTTTTTTTCCTGACAAAGAGCAATGAACACAAAGAGTGGGAAGGGAAGTGATAAAAAATAGTAAACAACAATGTATTAGTAAGGCATTCCTCATTGAAACCTGCAGCATTCATTGGAAAACACTATAGGTTGCGTGAGATTTGCGAAAATGTAGTAAAAACGCTGTCGTAAACTTCCCTGCTTTATGTCGCCAAACTCGCGTTTTGAGGCTTACACGTATAGATTCTCAATTTTTTGTTGCTGTCCTACAATAAATCTTCTTCCTGAACAAGACGTTGTCTTGCCTCTCTGGTCCATGCAGTTATTGTAATATGCTCTTTAATTCTTTTCATGTAAAAATGCGGAATGGGATATTTATTTATTTTATGAATTTTTATTTACGATGCTGGATTTTGATCCTGTGTCTACTCTTTGTTCCTAGCCACCCTGTTGATACGAGAATGGGCTGTGGGGAAGGCTGCGAGCTTTTATTGAGAAAGTTTACATACGTAGGGTGTCCAGATAAAAAGAATCTGGTTTGGAGTTGTATTATTTATCCTTTATATTTTTTAAGAACCAACAAATGGAAAGGATAAAAATTTGCATTGAAAGCACTTTGCTTGATTATTACCAGTGATATCTCAGGTAGCTTATCAAAAATTTTAAAGTAATGTTTAAAAAAGGTTTAAAAAAGGTTTAAAAGAGAATAATGAAGAATACAAAATAAGTGGATGCATCTGAAAGTTATCCAATGCAATGAAATTGACGTATTACATTAACTGTGGTAACTCGAAACTTGTTTTTGCTAATCTTACTTCGATTTCTTTCAATCTTCTGGTAGTGCATGCCTTTGGTAAGATGGGTGTTAGAAATGGAGGTATTATGCCAATGGTATGACGTCACTTTCACTTGTCACTCACTGGAGCAAAACTTTTTTTGAATTAAAAATTTGGAAATAACCTTCTCCAACTGTCATCATCACTAAGTATTTTGCATAAGGTGACTAATGACCATTAACCCACAAAAATGATAATTTGAGTCAAAACCTGGTACGATTTGTTTGAACAACCTACGTATTTTCGGTGAAAAAATGAGTTCACAATCGGAAGCAATTGCAACATCTGAAGCGGTGTTCAGTCGAGCTCTTATGACAACAAGCTGTGATTTACGGAACTGTAAAACGCAATAAATAATCTTTCGATATGCATTATTCTCAACTAGCAGTATTTACAAGTATTATCTGCTGAAAGAAAAAAATCCATTAATTTTGTTCAAGTTGTCTTGTTTTGCATTGGAGCACATTTTGCGCTTGGATTTCTAAGCTTTCAAGACTTTTATCTATTAGGTACGCTGTAAACTTGACAAATTAAAAGGGTTAATAATAATTGCGTTATTGGCAAAAAAATGGGCTAGTAAAAATCCTTGATTCATAAAGATAATATTATTTTATGTTTTAATAACCAAATCATTTTTTATGTTTAAATGTAAAATCATTCCAGTGAAGGACACACTGGCACCAAGTGGGACTAATAAAAACTCACAAGGGATGACTTTCTGTCCATTTCAACAGATTTGATTGACAACTTGGAAACAAGTAGGGCTTGGCGTTTAGCCAATGAAGCTGTTATGAGCACAAGAATTAATTCAATTTTTGAAATTTATTTAACCGTCCATATTTTTCAAAATCGTATCTACTTTAACATCAAACATCAGATGACGCCTTGCTCCTTCCCCATTTTTTAAATATAAAGGTTTTAAAAATTCAAATTTGTGCTAAAAATATCAAACAAATTATCGCGACTACGTTCTAAAAACATAATCACCATAAATAACTTTTATTGCTTTATCATTTAATCAAAAGAAATTTGGGGAATTAACAATTAAATTTAATCTTACTGCCATAAAAGAGGTCATGGAGACATATCATTGGAATGTTAGGTCAGTCATATACATAACAAAATATTTCCAAGTTGGTAAGCAAATCTGTTGAAATAAACAAAAAGAGATCCCTCGTTAGAATAATAACGAGCATTCACGTATCACTGCTATCTACCCTCTTTAATTGATTTATATAACAACACAATCATTATCTCTCCGAACATAAACATCGCATGAGGCATTATAAAGTCTTGTAATCCCATAAAATGTTTAATGCCTCAGTTTCCCATTGCCAAATAAAACCGTCAAGGGTATGGGAAATCCCAACAAAGCATCCCGCACTCTCCCCTCCTTGTTTCCTAAAGATTCTGCATTTTTCTCCTACTCCCAAGTCCAACTTTCAAAAAATAAGCAATTGTAAGTATAAAAAATGTTTTATGAGTGTAATAATTGGATTACCATCTGGAAACTACTGTTGTGGAGTTGGTCGGAGGGAAAATCATGTGACATTTAATATACGCTACTTGGATCATTCACAAACTGACTATAAAACTATATGATTTTTTATAACGTTTTCAGAGCCAGCTTTTTGAAGGATCATGTTTTATTATAATACCTAGACAGTTGTATTACCTCTAAAAAGGCATATATATTAGCGTCTATGATCTTTTTTTTCATAACGTCGGCTCTTTTTTTTCTCATCCAACATACTCTCAGCGTCTCGAGCCAGCCTCCCCAAGTGATGATGTTTGTCGAGCTAATTTTGCCCATCTGCTCGAGCTCCCAGAAGAAAATAACGGCAACAGTGGATCTAGCATTTAGCGTAACATAATATAGTTGGGAAAGCTGTTACAGTCAATAGCATAACGGCAGTGGTGCCGTCAACTTGATCAGTTTTAGTTCTCCGCCTTAATACTAAATTTAACCGCATGTTTCATGCCATTGCACTGTGAAATTTTTTTCGGAGAGAATGATAAAAAATGTGCCAATTCCTGTTACACCCTCGATCCTCCTACTTCTTAGTCCTTTGCCGTTCTACGTACATCATAAATATAATACATGCATAGTTATAGTTCTCCCTTCCAATGTCTATTGATATAGGAGATGCGTTATTGGGAAATGGATGAAAGCAAATGAATGAGCTGCTGAGGAAAGCAGAAAAAAAAATCTGCGGAATTGTATGAAAAAAAAGGTTACACGAGGGAGTAAATCTTTTTGGTGGTTCCCAACCTTGAGAAAAAATATCAGTGGTAAAATGGTGATTTTGCTATTTTTTCATTATATTGTTCCCCATTGAGCGTCCTCATACTCTGACGTCATTGTATCCCTTCCAGACTTCAGATGGGGATGATGATGATGATTTAGTTGATTCACTTAGGTTTCTTAGGTTTGGTTAACCTGTTTGTTTTAACTACTCTGTGTGTCTTTCTTTCTTAGGAATGTCCGGCTGGGATTGTGCAGGAGGATACGTTTAAGGACATCTACGCAAAGTTCTTTCCATACGGAAGTAAGTATATTGAGGGGAATGTTGATGCTCCTAAGTAATGATAACATCGGTTCCCTCTGTTCTCATATTTATGAATGACTATAGCTATTTGTCAATCTGAAAGGAGAGATTAGATACATGAGGGGATAACCCGGATATGAAACATCTTTAAAGATCCACGCTATGACTTCCAGAATCCAGAAGATGAACATTGTCGTAAATGAATAGCGGTTTTGTCAATAATTCTGTCGACTTTTCAATAATGTACTGGTGCCTGCTTTAGAGGCGAAATGGTCTTCGAAATCTTTGTTAGTTGAAAGGAAAAGGAAACTTTTTGACGTTTGCTTTTGGCAATTCATTTCATTATTGCATGCCAGTACTGTACTGACCAAGCTTTTGGGATGGTAGACTGAAAGTAAAGTAACTTAAACCAAAGAATGTCCAAGTCATGTCCAACTTAAACAGTTATGACAGGAGGATTGGATGGAAGGAGAAAATAATAATTTTCTTTCATGAAGTTGAGGATTTTCGCTGAGAGCTGAATCTTTTGAATCATGAAGTTTTGTTAACCTCAGCTTTGAATGAAACAAACAGCCGTTTCCCTTTCTGCTTATGAAGGGAAAAGGTTTAATGGCTTGTTAGGAGGATGGAAGCCAATTGAAAATTGGAACGAGCCTAAAGCCCTTGTTAATGTCTGTTATTTTCAATCAATAGATTCCTCTGTTTACGCTCATTTGGTTTTCCGAGCATTTGATGTTACCAGTTGTGGCGCAATCACATTTAAGGTAATGAAAATCAGTTTTCTACTTTTTTTCGTTGTGAAAACATTCATTCCACAAAAAAATCTGACATTTTCAACATATTTTTTCCGTAGAATTCTTATATTTAGAAAATTGCTTTCCCTTTTCATATCATTTTCTTGAGTTTCTTTTCACTCTTGATCTTCTTTCAAATTTTCACATATTTCAAGAATTTATAAGAAAATGAACGAAATGGGAGAAGGTAAATAATACAGTGGGTAGCTACTACACGTAATTGAAATTTTATACATTAGCTCTTTTATGTTTGGAGCTTCTCAATTTTTAATTAGGAAAAAATGATTTCATTGAATGTACATTTATAAGGAAAGTAAGCTTACCTAAATCTTCATCACCCATACGTGTCCCATTACACGTACATGCATGGCCATATTTATATGTAAAACTACGCTTCGATTGTAATATGCTCCCTAGTTAAACTCAAACCGTATAGCTTTTACAAGTACCGGATTTGCTCCCAATAGAAATGAATAATTAGACCCACATCCCTTTAAATTAGTATTCTTTGCGACTTTTTGAACACATGCACAATGTAATGTAAGATAAAAAAGAATTATCTTTTGTTCAATGTCGGAATTTTTGTGTTGTAACTCACTCTATACAGGACATGATCCTAACGCTGTCAACTCTGCTACGTGGAACCTGTCGTGAAAAACTGAGATGGATTTTTGGTCGCCTCTATGACCTCAACGGAAACGGTTTCATAACGAAACGGGAACTATTTGACGTAATTTCAGCGGTGCATGATCTCGTCGGAGTTTCAAAACAGGTTCCCACAGAATAATAGATTTAATAACTTCCGCTCATCTATTCAATTCATATAATAGCATGAGTTCATACATTGCAAATAGAGCTTATATCATTTATTAAATGACCTACAAAACCGGTCATGCAAAATGCAAAATATTCCGCACAGGAAAAGAGAAAATCTCACAGGAACAGACTGTTTTCCTACAACAGAATAACTGCGGACTAGCTAGTTTTAAATGGATTATTGATACGCTGAGCGTATTACCACGCAATTCAATAAAAAAATAGAGATGATTTGATAGAACGGGAACTCATGCCCGAAAATCTACGTAACTACACTGCTTTTCGTTAGTAAACTTTAACATAGTAACAAGTAAACTGCATTTCATAATCTTCATTCCAAAAGATTCAAGAAAATACAGACAAACTATCAATCTTCATTTCAGGCCAATCTTTTATAACCATTAGAAATTATTAAAGAATTGTGGGTCTTGAATAAATATGTAATTCCGCAAAAAGTCAAAATAATATTTATGTATATTACAAAGCATCCATTTAAAGTCATATTCCGTGTCAAAAAACAGTAGTACCTTCTTATGAGGGACTTTCTAGAAGAAAGTGCAAAAAACACTGAGAATATAACTGATTATGAACATATATTTTGCAGTGCAATTCCAATGCGACATTTTTTCATAATTATAAAATGGAATTTCAAATTTCCACTCTCTCGACTCATGCTTTATTCATGGCTACCCCCCATATACTTGCCTATTTGATGCGGTCTGTCTAATTCATAATGATTTGTGTTGGGATCTGAATCCCATCTTTAGGGAGAAGACAGGAAGACGCGGGATCACGTAGATAAAATTTTCTCAAAATTTGACGTCAATAGGGATGGAATCGTGACAATCGAGGAATTTTTGGAGTCCTGTCTTAAAGTAAGTGTGCTTGTTTCCAATGTTTCCCCTTCTCTACATATTTGACGTATATAATGCCACTTTGTTTACCTTCGAAATCATCTTTTTATTTCAATTCAGCCACTATAACGATAAAAGTACATTATACTGAAGTATACCAGCTTCCATGAAAACAGGAATCTTGGTTTGCGTACTCTACTCTAGGAATACACTTTCAAATTGCGTCAATCTGAACTACTTACGTATTTCAATAATGTATAAAATAGGATCTCTGCATACTGACTAATTTCACATGCACATGAAACTGCCATGAAAGTAAGCAAGGCACGTCTAGCACGGCAATAAATATATGCGTTTTAAAGACAAACATCCGTTAATTCCCAGCATTTCAGGATTAGTCATACGGGGCGAAGGAAGACTTGAGGTAGTTTCGCATTATTTAATAATGAGATTCAGCATTTTAGCAAAAGCCTCAGCTCCTACCGATTAGCGTTTGGTAGCATTGCCGATAGAGATTTTTGATACCTACAGTTTTTCTGTCAATAATTCACACTGGACTTGTTAGGAAAATCCGATTTCTCAGCTGTCATAATACCCTGCTTATATTCCTAACGGTATGGATGAGGGGAGGATAATGCGAGCGTATTCCAGGATCCTATATCGTAACTAGCATTTCTGTTCCATTTTACATTATCCGGCCTGAATCTCATTTTCACTCACCACGAATGGTTTATTATTTTGAGCATGAACAACGGCCCCACTATAATAATAGACGGTAGGGGATATGCATACTACCTATAGACTCTCGATTCCCTTTCGAAGGAAGCTCACCAACAAACTATCTCTATCGAATATGGCGAAATAAAAGTACAAAGATACTTTCTCCTTTTCGCATTATTACCCAGGGCGTTTTCCCAACATAAAATTCCGAAAAAGGAAAGACCCTGAACGAGAATGAGCCAAGAGTAATGCAGTATATACCGCACAGACAGCCTCCCCCAACCTTTTCCACATACGCAATAAATATATTAACCATTACCTTTATATAATGTTCCTATCTTATTTATCTTCAACTTTAAATGGACGTGCTTTAGTGGGAAATGGGGGACCAGTCCCGTTTTTTTCTTTTCTCGTTTGTTTCTTAGTCTCCATTATACTTTCGAGAGAATAAAGAGAGCCAGCTTAGTATTTTTTTTTCTGAACTGGAGTCAGAGAGGAACTGAGTAGTAAAGTAAGTTGGAACTAATACAGAGGATAATCTAACTTGTTGGTTCCTACCTTTATATTTTATGTATAAACCTTTAATACCCGTTGAGCCTTCTCGGTGCAAGGAGGAACTAAGAGGGAGGATAAGTATTCAGAAGTAGTAGGTAAATACACTCTCTTAGGTTGGATGATAGATGGAGGATCTAACCAAAGAAGCCACCGTCATTTTCTTACGCAATTTCCTCACTTTCTCCACTTCCCCCGTTTTTTTTCTCTTAAAGATATAGTGAGAGAGCCGGCGTTCCTTCTGTCTACTTTTCCGCTCTTTGGAGGACAGAAGTTGTTGGGAAATGATTATTTTGGCTTTTGTTCACAAGCTTGCTAAAGGCTCAGAAAGACCTAGTTTTTGCTATACAAAATTGTCTTCTAAAATCGAAATAGGGAATAGGGAGCTGGCTGTGTTAGTGTTGGAGGTTTATTCACTGTTAGGCTGGAGTGGTTTGTTATTGTTATTTTAAAAAGAAAAAAAAATATGTGTACAATCTTTTCATATTAAATTATGCTTACGTTTTTGTGACACTTGCCGTGTGTGCATTAAAGCCAATAAGTTATGCATGTGAACGGTTAGGATGATATAATGGATTTGAGCACAAGCTCCCATGTCTAGAGACGATCTACAGGAACAATCTCATTTTCCCCATGAACATGTTCATAATCAACTGAAGCCTACTTTCTCCACTTAAGCAGAGCACTATTCTTGGATCCCCTACCACCTGGGATTTCACAATTTGATTTTCTTGTATTTTTCACTTTAGCCCTTCCCATAAAATACACTTTAGTCATTTCTGAATAATGGATTTGCGGTATGAGGCGAGAGACAACAGTAAACTATGTGGGAATGAAAGTCAGTCAACCGACAAAGTTGTATTAGACATTTGTCACGTTGACACAGCACGTAACTTTTAGCCTTTCTCCAAGCCTTCCCTTTAAATGTAAGTGTGAGTAGCGTGTGGCGTCATCGCCATTCCCATCTTGTCCTTTATGATCTGATCAAAACATGGAAACTCATAAAATGGTATAAATCAAACCATAAGAATAAGTCTGCTCGGTTGTTGTTCTTGGGAGGAAAATCGGTTTTATATAAAAAAAATACCCTTTTCTTCCTTTCTTTCCAGGATGATGTGATCATGAAGTCATTGCAGGCTTTCACTACAACGCTGTACTAGTGGATCCAGATACACCAAAAAAAACTATTTTATATGAGACAACACTTGACTCTTTCCTTTAAATTCTCAATTGGATGGATGGATGAACGGATGCTGTTGAGGTGAAAGTTAACAAGGAGAAATAATCCCTCCTTTCCGGGTTGATGCGTGAAAATGGTGGAGCTAAAATTTTATATTGCAGCCGCAGAATGCAACGTAGCAACCAAATGAGACAATTCACCTAACAAACCACCTTACGTATAATATGGTTATATTCTGACCTCAATTTTTCCTAAAATGGTTAATAGTCCCCTTTAAAATATGCATATAGCTGAGGTTGGAATGGAAAAGGATGATGAGAAGGAGACCTCTCCATCGTCGTTTTTAACTAACCCACAGGAAAAAAACTCTAATTTCATTTGGGGTCGGAGTTGGTTGTATCCCGAGAAAAGGGTGAAAGTTTCCAAGGTACACGATAGCTAGCTCCAAGATTTGAGGAGGATCAGTGGCTAATCGCATCTCAAGCTTGGAGTTGGTGAGATCACTATAAAATACATACCAGTAGGGATATACCGCATGCAGATAGTCAGACTTTGCGGTTAGCCGGGGTCCTTGCTAAAAATCTACCCACGTATGCTAGAAGGTACAATTTCGGGCTCAGTTCCAACGGCAGCAATCAACGTGTTACAATCTTTAAATGTGTTTATCCTTTAAATACGAAAGATTTTGTAGCATACTTAAGGAGAATGAAACTTACTTATTTTTTTTCCAGGATAGCCAAGTTACCAATAATATATTTGTAAACGTAGACAAATTAAGTATGTGTTGATCTTTTATAGGAGGATGCATAATCTGTCCAAGGGAAATTGTGTTTTAGATAAGAATCGACATGTCTAAATCAAATTGTTTTAAGCTATACATATAATGTATCTACAAGCCTAGTTATGACAGTACGTGAATCGCAAAACTACATACCTAAACTTTACAAAGAAACCAGGTTACGACCATTCGGAGTTTATAAGACGCTAAAACGTTGAATATAATTTATATATGTATCCGGTCAGACTATATAAAAATTTACTAATCTACTTGAGTCACAAACACTACATTACTCTCGAACCATTTTAATGCGGAACTCACTTAAAACTTAAATGTACAATATTGTTACACTCGATCTGTAAAATATATATAATTGGTGAACTTATTTATGCAAGTACCATGAACTCTTTAAGAAATTAGGTGGAATGTTGAGGTAGATAATTAATACTAATGACAAATATATACCTTGCCAGATAGACTCTCACCTATGTATACAGTCAACAAAAAAACCGGTGATTGGTTAGAGAATATAAGATTTGTTGAATGGTATGATAATAACATAATAAGGTTTGGATAAATTATATGAGAATACTTGTATCAATAACCATTTATATAAAAAAAAACATGTTTTTTTAGGTGTACAATGGACTGACTACGTTGATATGTGTAAAAATATTAACATTTAAAATAGGTGCTGATATGAAAGCTTATTGTATATAAATTACGTTAGGGACTTTGTTTTCTGCTTAAAAAATCTGCAGTATTTTGTTAAAAAACTTCCTATGATATACCAAAACACAGCTTTAATGTATAAAAAAAACTAACGGTAGAAGGTTTTTCAGGACAAATTACTTTTGTGCATATTTACTATAAATATGATATGGCTAGAACTAAAAGATTGTGATTGACTTACATGATTTGTTCATATAAAAATGCTTTTTCGTTTAAGATACGATGTAAAAAGTTAGGGTAAAAATGTAAGAAAGAATTATTACAAATAGCACTGAACTTTTAGGGGAAACAAGAGCTTGTCTCGGACAAAAAAAAAATTAGCAAAAAGAAACTCACAATTACGTACTCTAAATTGCTTGCAGCATTTCTCTTAAAACAAAAGTTACCGATGGGTCAAAACATGTTCCTCCCTCCATCATTTATCACCCTCCCACCAACACACAGCCAGTTTGTAGATTACCCCCAGTAATATAGACTTTCTCCCATAATGCTCTCAACCTCTCGGTTCCAGCCATGGATCTATACGTGATTTTTACATCGCTCAAGAAACTGCCGATATATACAGATTGTGGAAGGTGAAGGTTTCCACCAAACAGCTTTTCCTAATTTCCCTTTTTGTGGTGATGATTCCGTGATAACCGGAACAGCAGCATTGTTTCCACATGATTGGGTCATGTTTCCGCTGTAATGACAAACGCTACGGTAGTCGAACATTGTTTAACATCCATGCACATTTACTTCATGCACCTATTACGTAAGCGGCAGAAATAATTATGTAATTTTGTGTGTGTACCTATGTGTATTTAAGGTATATTACGTTATGGCCTATCCATCTTTAAAAGCTTTCAGTACAAACTTTCTTCCAATTTCGCTACAATTTGCTAACAATTTTCTGGGAAAATATATTGCATGTTTCTTGAAGAAACGATTAGCTAGATATTATCCATTAGACCGGATCACTCGCCGATTCAGAGCGAATTTGTGAGATTATGAGTTTCAAGCAATGAAGACAGGCTATACAGTGAGAGAGGTTTAAGGAAACAAATATGGTTCGTGTCATTTGAGTTATCAAATGGATGATGATGATGATAATCATCCAATGTCAAAAGCGAAATATTTAAATGTCCATAACAATCTGTAGAAAGGGGACGAATGAGTTATAATTACAATACTTTCAGTCTGATACCATTACTGTAAACAGCTTGACTAACTGATATAAGAAACTATTCAACAATTATCCTGTATTTCTAATTGAAGAGCATTGAGTTGAGAATGGATGAAGAGCATTATTATATCATGTACATTATGTTTTCCCACATTTTGTGCAGTTACCAACCACCTAACAAAATTAGAGTATGTTAACGGGAGAAAGGTCCAGGCAGAAATTGTGATATTTTAATAATGAAATATATATTGTTAAAGTCGAATGAGCTGCTCCCCACTACACAGGGGTTATAATGAATATAAATATATTACAGGATATATTCCCCCCATCTAACCACTATGCATGTTTCGTTATATCATTATAACTATACAGTTTAATTGAAGTGAAAGCAAACGTGGTTAAACGGCTTTAGACCTAACAATGCGTTTCGCACGCAACTTCAGGAAACTTACGGTGTAGAAACCTAGTCGTTGTATAATCTTCCTAAAGGTGATGTAGCAACTGTCGGGTTTTTGCAGATTTTCCTATACACATTGCATAATGATTACTGACTATGGTCCAATCCTCTGAGTTACAAGTTACAGTTTACACTCAATCCCTTTAAGTTTCCCTATCAAACTGATCTGACCAGGTTGATAAATATTTCCAAGAAGGCTACCACACAAGGTTAACTACAGCTTATATAAAAATGTGACCGGTCAGCCATTGGTCCAAGTCGACTTATTGTGATATGCATGTGTACAGTAAACGAATGCAAAATACCTGGGCGTTGAGAGATTTGAGATTAGATTTGCTGATTTTACAAATACGTCAACATGACAGAATTGGGTAATTGTTATGAGGCAAGGATATTTAGGAGCGTAATCCATTAGTCATTCCAAAGCCAGTTTGTAATTGTAAGCCAACATGTATTTCTTATCTTAGACTATTTATCTATTTATGTTCTGTATTGTTAGTTTCGTTAAAGATGTACTGACAGATAATAAAATGCTTCAGATTGAATTTGAAAATATAAATGCTATTTAAATAAATAAATATTGACTGCATCAACCTTTTGTCGATCTTTCCGTTTTATCTCATGTATTCTGTTATATAAATACACATTAATGGGAGCACGATTTTCATACAACTATAAATCCGGCAACCATCCACACATATTAAAACTACTAAACTACTTTGAATACTAAACAGAGAAAAAGTTATTCCAATTTCTCATTAAACTGTGGATATTTTTTAAGCAGATGATTGAGTTGTGAGGTCGGTAGCTTTCTAACATTGCTTCCAGTGACCATTTCCCCGGAGAGTTCTCGCTGTTTCAGTAGTTTTTTCTCTTTCTGTAATGAGACACATACATAAAGCAATTAATTACCATTTCAGCAACTAAGGGTGAATATAATTTGAGCAATTCTTTACTAATTATTCCTTACCACATGGTCCGAGTAACATTTATTGAAGATGTTGATCTCCTCCGCACATTTTGCCTCCCTGAAATCCGCCTTCTTCATGCAAGCAAACATCACAGCCATTTCCTGCAAGCATGTCGTATCTGTCCACACATGATTAGAAGTATTATTATAATTATCCAGTTGTTTACATATATACTATGATTACACTGTCCCATCGACTTTTACTTTAATTATTCCATTTTACTTTAAAATGAATTCTGCCATACCTGCACTCTTCTGGGGTTTCGCCGACACGGAATTTTTTAGCTGAAGAGGGAGCTCCTCCCGAAACTTCACCTTTAATATGTCACTGGGGGACATGGGCAACCTAGGCCTTCTTCTTTGAATCTTTAGAAGCAGCACCTCCGTCGGTCTCATTGTCGATGATGTTAATGCTCCAACTAATTAATCAGCTCTTAATAGGATTAACCAGTGACCAATGACAGCGATGGTGAATAAGGAGTCACTCCTCCACCTCAACTATCTAAAATGTTGTCAATTTTAAACAGATTGATTATCAGCTGCAACTTCAAACTATTTTAACATAACTATCATTACTTATACAACGCAACTATCCAAATTGGATAATCCAATTCACAAGAATTTAAGAAACAAAAATTGTTAATTGTACTTGCGTAACACCGTTGAAGACAGACCAAGGTAACAAAATAGTGTCCTCTAAACAGACTTTGATGACCCCAGTCAACTCCAGCCAGCTCCAGATAAGTCGAATCCTTAACACAGAGCAGATCTGATCAGAGCAGAGACGGTAAATAAAAGCAAAAGCAAAGATCTCCTTCCCACTCTACACTTTTGGCCTTTCTGAGACAAACAAGTGAGCTGTCCGTACATACCCCAGCGAGTCACATGGGCCATGTAAATTGTAATAGGGCCTCCCGTTCACAACAAATGAGTTGAAATGAAAACAAAAGCAGTTCTGCAGGTTTATTTTATTAACACTAAATTAAATTATTGACCATTTATACGATACATCAACCAACTAGTTAGTGATAGCTCCATAAAAAGTCACCATTCCGTGCAGTGATAAAAATTAGTGATGAGTTGTGTAACTGTGAGAATTTGAATGAGTTAACTCGACTGTCAGTCATCAGTTCTTTGATAACTCAGTTAAATTGATAAATATTAAACATTCGAGTAGATCAACAGGTGAGTTAATTTTTAGTGATGCTGATCACTGACTTTCAAGTTTAAGATGTCATTTTAATAATTTGTTGTGAAATTAGTGTATTGTAAGTTATGCAATGTGACATGGTATGCTCTCATTGTTCATTATCATTCATCATTAAGTTTTACCTGATTATGATTAATTAACAGATGACAGCAGGCAATCTGCCTTGTAGCCTTACAGAACCTGGCGGTTCACGGAAGTTAATCTACAACAGGGAGCTGAATTTCAGCTTGACATTTGAAAATGAGGTTCGCTTTATACTTACTCCGGTCCCCGGTGACAAAACTCATTTGGCAAGATGCTCCAGTCAGTCGCTATTCTGCGGTGTTAAGCCCAACAATCAAACGTTATGTGTCAACTACAGAGCTCCAGATAAGTAGTCCAGGTCAGTTGGTTTAAGTTTCTATGGCTTCGAGAATTTAGATTTGTCAGTATTGTTGATTATCAGCGAAATCATATTTAATGATTTTTTCTATTCAAATTAGTACCCGAAGAGACCCATGTTGTTGAGCAGGATAATACGGAGGAAAAAAGCACAATTATAAAGAAACGGAAACCGGTGGTGCCATGTCCAGATAATGCCAAACTGATGAAGATATCTATTATTGGACTACCCAATGCCGGGAAAAGCACTATTATAAATGCACTAACAAAGTTTAATGTAGGTTGATGTCAGACGTTACTTTAATCTTTGATATAGACGCTGATGTAAGTAATTACATAATGGAATTTAAACATTGAAGTTTTTATTGGCCATAGGTCTGCCCTGTGTCTCAGCGTCCGCACACAACTCGGGGCAATCAACAAGCAGTGTACCTAGATGAAGAAACGCAGCTTGTCTTCGTGGACACACCTGGAGTAGTCAATGTCAAGGAAATCAAAAAGTACGTCAACTCATCTGCTAATGAATCTTTACAAGTTATTTAATTATAAATACGAATGAGAGGATTTATTGGCCTAGTTGATGTAATTCAAATTCCATCTTGTTTTCTAGATTCGGATTTACTGAAGAGTTTGTGTATGGCCCAGAAAAATCAATAGGATCAGCTCATGTCGTGGCAGTGATGCATGATGCTTCAAATGCCACTTCACGAGAGAAATTGGATTTTCGAATTAAGGGCGTCTTACAGAAGTTTCCGGATAAAAAGTCAATTCTCATCCTCAATAAGGTATACTTTTGAATAAACATGCTACATTTCATTATCACGTCATATTAAAACATTTTGGTATTAAAATGCAAATATTGTATGTAGATTGATAAAGTAGAAAGAAAACACACCTTACTGGAAGCTATCAAATACCTGACGTGTGGGTATGTGGGGGGAAACCCCTTACCGGTCATTACTTTCGCAGAGAAAAAGAAGCAAAGTCATCTTCGTCTAAACACTGAGGAAATCTTAAGTAAAGCAAAAAAGCGGTTCGAAGAGCAACAAAGGCAAACGGAAGACGATCCCAAACTTCAGCATGCAAGGAGGTTCTTCACAAGGGATGAAATAAAAAATGGTAACATAATTAACCACTCTAATTTGAAATGTTGCGTTAAAAGCATATTTTTTAACATCCGATGCAGTAAAAATATTATCAATTTTTTTCTTCTAATAAGCATGAGATCCAAACTGTATGCGTTCTTTTTAATACTTAGGTGTCCATGAACAAGGTTGGCCACATTTCAGTGATGTGTTTCTGGTCTCAGCTTTGGAAGAGGATGGTATTGATTTATTACGGGTAAGAAATGAATTTTGCTTATAAATAATTTGGCTAATTTCGGATATAAACGGGTAATATATAGTATGTATTTGCTAATGCATAGCTTCATTGTAATTTCAGCGGTTTCTAATTTTAAATGCGGTCCCCAACTCATGGCTATTTGACAGTGAAACGCTAACCAACCTCGCACCAAAGAGACTCGCCCTGAAACTAATAAATGCAAAGCTATTGGACCACCTCCCCCAGGAAATCCCGTTTAAAATCGTGCCATCAGTTGAGTACTGGAATGAAGATGATCCAGGTTAGATAATTGATGAAACAAAAACGAAAAAAAAAAACATTTCCCGTTTTACATAATATGTAAAGTATAATAATCATGCATGCATCTCATTCCCAGGTGAACTTACTATCTCAATAAAGTTAAGATGCCCGAAAGAGCGTTACAAATACAGGATAATTGGAAGTGGAGGAACGCTCATTAAACGGATTACTGTGGAAACACAGCAAGCGCTAAGTAATGTAATGAACCAGCCAATTAAGTTAAACTTGAACCCTGTTGTTGATTTAAGCATGGCTAATGCTGAAAAATAAATTTTTTACTGTAGTGACGAAACCAATCCGCAATGTATTTGTATCACTTTCTTCCGATTCTATCATCATTTAAAAATCATAGCATTTAATCTGGATAGAAGGGAATTTCTGTGAAATGCAAGAATACGACTAGCATAAATAGTAAGTATACACATTATTATGTATGTACATGTAAAATGTTCGTATTCCTTATCAGTTGGCATTCCCTGATTGCCAGAATAAACATGCATGGATTCATGTAATAGATAATGTCGCTAAAATCATGACTGCCATATTTATGACTAAAACCAAGTTAACTTGTTTCCATCTTCATGTACAATTTAGCTTAAAACAAAAGCAACAGGATGTACCTACCTACATATATCGAGACTCGAGGATTGCGAAACATTGAACATAACAAAAAAAGCTCTTCAACTTTGTTGTTTGCCCACGCTGATTACTTTTATAACAACGCGTTTGAGAACACGTGCAATTTTTGATTTTATGTTAAGGTAGTCTACCGCATCATATCATCTCTGATCATCATTTTTGCAAACTCATTTATCATTGTGGTTTCGTCTCGGTCAGCTATTTCTGTCCCGATTTTTCTTAGTCACTTATTTGATCGCTGATCGAACGGACGAATTGCCTTCCCTTTCCCTCCATCATACACTCCCTACTCCTACCCACACGTGGGACTCTGCTGGAACAACATTAACTTTTACTGCTGCTGGGGCTCATTGATGAGAAAGGGATTCGGGGAACATGATCCCTGCCTGGATAGGTGGGAGTTCCAATTTTCCAGTACAATTTTCCCTAACAAAAAAATAACATTGCAATTTGCAATGTGAAGCAGGGCAGGACTTTTGTGATTTTATCTAAAAATAATAATTAAACCGTCATAGTTAAAATTCCTCTTAGTTTCTTTACCTGCTACAGTTTGTGATAGGGTTAGGGAGTTTGCATTAATTCCTAATTTATAGTTAATTATTCGTATTTTGTTCGCTATCGCAATAATTAAGAATAGCCATCGTTTCCAATTCTCGCTGTTTTTTAATTTACAGACCCATTTTTACAGTACAATATAAAAAACATCAACTGCTGCAATAATTAGCTTTAAAACCGACCAAATGTGCACGTTTTAACTTAGTTGGAAGTTTTAAATTGATGGAGACAAGAGAGTTCAAAATATAATGATAGATAGTCACATTCATCGTTTTAGGGATCTAGTCATTAGTTAAAAACAGAGTTCGGCATATGGAGGCTACGCCAGTTATTTCAGTTGTCCTGGAGGATTCCTCTTTCATTATCAGTTGGGAGGATTGTTTACTAACGAGATACTTATGTCGGTGGTTATAGTATTTCTATTCCATCCTGAAACCCTTCTGCCTCTATTCATTAATGATGATAATAAATTCACTAAACTCTAGTCAGTTTATCTAATTTTGTGTTTCAATGGATAACACTGTTAAACAGAATAGTATATAACGTCAAAGTTCCATTTCAGTTTAACTTTTGATTTGCTGCTCTGCAGTTAGTTTAGTTCTAATAGTGTGACTAATAGTTAATATTAATGATGAATGCGCAATTTATAATAACCATTGTCAATATAGCTGCGAAATCAGTACTAGCGCTATCGTAGCAAGTTGAAATTAGTATATTCATTCATGCCTTGTGTTCAGTTTAATTGAATTTGAGTGACCAGCTATCGACTAAAGTTAACGATAATTTAGGTGAAACAGTTTACGCCAGTTGCAGGTCAATTCAGCGCAGGATAGAATTAAGGAAACGCTTAAGATGTTGATACTAAAGAAAGCAAAATTTGATAACAGTGCAGGATACTCATTTTAATTAGTATCTCAAACATAAAACTCAAATCAACCATCAAATGCAAAATAAAGGTGTCTCATAAATACTATTAAGCTATAGCAGTCAATTTATAATAACTCGGTAGAAGTCTATTAAAGTATTGATTCATGAAACAACATGTTTTTTTTCGTAACAATCTAACCTCTGTCGTTAATAAATGACCAAATTATATAGATACGAGAATATAATACTGATTAGAGGTAAAACTCAATTTCTTACTGATTGTCGTTAACATGCTGGGATTTTCAACAGCTCTCGGCGCTTTCATTAGCTATGCCGCAACCTCAGCATTCTTCTGGCACTTTCCACAGTTGATCCATAAGAAGAAAAATATTGCGTTTTCCTGCCCTCACATTAGTCATCGTGGAGGTAATTTGTTAATTTAATTGGGTTATTGGGTACATTTGCAATTATGTACCTCTGTATTAGTATCATAGCAGTTAATTTGTTATGTCTAACCCTGTTTACTCGAAATCTTTGCAGGTTCAGCTGAAGGCTATGAAAACACACTCAAGAACTTCCAAAAGTAAGTAGCATGATCTGATATGCAGATTCAACAATGACAATAGTTGTCATTTGATATACTAATTGTCGTTTATTAGCTAATTGTGGTATGTCTCTTTTTGTACTTTTCAGTGCTGTCAAAAAGGGAACAAATATGCTTGAACTGGATGTTCGTTTAACGAGAGATGGTGAAGTTGTAGTGTTCCATGATGCATCTCTGTTACGAGTTGCAGGAAGGGATTTAAATATTGCTGATGTGGATTATGTCTCCCTCCCAAAGCTGAGCTTGAAGGTTCCCATTGATACAATACCTGGTATTAACTTCATTGTGTTATGACGCAGTTATATAATTTTGTTCATTTGACTAATATAACGACGTATTCAACTGTGCGTTTCTTGTCGTTATCTGCAGGGGAATGTTTCTCTGACGCCACTTGGTCAAACGAGGAGAGGCGGATTCCGTTGCTCCGTGAGGTATTCCAGGAATTTCCGAAGCTCCCTATCAACATCGACATTAAAGACAGTAACATCAAGTTGATACATCAAGTCTCCAAGCTCATCAAGGAATATGAAAGGACAGATGTGACCGTCTGGGGGAGCTTTAACAATGATGTTTGCAAGCAGATGTATCAAGTGGTAAGTTGTGTAATGGCCTTTTTCATTTATAGTCGTCAAGTGCATATTTATGAAGGGAGGCAGAACTGCTGGAAAAAATTAAATGTTTGTGTTTTTGCAGAATCCAAACGTTTGTCTTTTCTTCTCGGCAAAGAGAGTTTTGATTTTGCTGTTGTGTGCCGTCACAGGTTTACTACCTTTCGTGCCAATCAAGGAAACACATTATGAAGTATTTCTTCCTATGGCAATGAAAAAGTATGAAATTCGCCTTGTTCTATTATAATACGCTAATCGTAATTGTAGTTCACTGAAGAATTTTAATAAGAAAAGTATTCATTGTCCATTTTATTCTGCTACTTACGTAGGAGGCGATTGAAGCAGGTTTCCCAACTATCATTGACTGAGAAGGTCTTGCTCTGGGTATGCGAAACCTTTCTTGTATGGAAGCCACTAATCAACCATCTGAAGAAAAGGGGAATTCATGTAAAAATGCTATTTGATATGGAACATTCTTAATTCTTTACTAACTATAAGTTTACTAACTATATGTGAAGTTTAAATAATGTTAAAAAATACAATTCTGTAGGTATATCTTTGGGTATGTAACGATGATGACGAATTCGCACAATGTGAAGATTTAGGAGTAACTGGGATTATGACTGATCAGCCTACACTCCTCCGGGATTTTCTAAATACTCCCAAGTCCAATGAATAATTTTGTGTATATATATGAAGTGATATTACATTACAATTCTACATGAACCTTACGTATCAAGAAGTCGTAGAATGCTATTTTGTATGCTAAGTACAGTACATATACTTTTAAGAAATGAGGTGATTTATGGTTCTATAAAAAATGAACACAAAACAAAATATTTTATGTAAATACTAAATCCTCAATTGAGAAATGGAAACCGCGGAACCACTTTTAAATTTGTCTTTTGACAAAATCTTTGTATTTGCATATTGCAATCACACATATACGTTTAATTGACAATTATCTAAAATGGTAAAATCAGTATTCGCAGATACATATTCTAAGGTTAAATACTAGTCGTCTAAGCTACCAGATACTTATTATATTGTAAATATAAATCTCTATGAGGCAATAAAGTGAACTTATATGACACACAAAATGAATGGATAGAATGACTATCTAAATTTCCAGTTTTAATTAATTTGATACGATACACATGAGGCTACGCCTTAAAATATTTGCATTGCGCTACTATTACAAATATATAAACCCCAATAAATACAACCGGTTAAATGTAAATAAAAATTAGAAGGTTAATTAGCAAACAAAAAAAAATCGACATTTTAGTAACTGAATATTTGGTGCCCTGCTATTATCAAAATGTTCGTCCTTCTGACTTAACGAGAATGCAACAGAAGTAAAAGGTGATACATTGTAAACAGGCTTATGGCGGCTGCTGTGGCATTCACGATTTAATAAAGTAAAAGAATTGTGATTGCAACTACTTTTTGGGAATACGAAAGTAATTAACTAATTTTTCGTTTGGAACCTGGAAATGTTTTGGAAATTAAATTTGCTTAATTGAAATCTGCATGAAAAAATTATGCATCATTTGGTATATGTTAAATACGTAATTAGAAATTAATTTGTAAAAATGCAAAATCGTAGTCTAATGATGAGAGTTATTCATGATTGATTTCAGTTGCTAGACCGGATGTTTCTCCGGTTGTGAATATGATGTCATCTGCATGTGCATATTGAGCTCTTTGCCACTTTGTTCAATAACACTTTTTGCTTGTTCTCCATGTAAGTGAGATGAGCTTGGATTGCCCCAATTCTCAACCAAATCTCGTTTTATATAGCTCTTCGATAACCAGTTCACCCACCCAATAATGGTGTGGTTGTGTTAATCAAGATACACTGGATACAATTTGCTTATCCATTTTTTATTTTGATAACCGCAAAATACTTGCGGGTTGGAACTGGAGTGCGAGGACTGAAATCCATGTCAAAAGTCTCACGGGCAATAAAACATATTAAGTACTATAAGTAGCATGCACGAAGTATCATATATATAAAGTTGCTATTGAATCTGTATCTCTTCGTGCCAAGAAATTCTCAATGCTTCATATACGCACGCCGTAGTTTTTAAATGGAGCTTCATTTTCGCCAAAAAATTTCGGTCCCTTTGGTTCGTTCGAATGTTCTCGGAAACTATTTAACTCTCAGACTTAATTTTTGCACCAAACCACTCTCAAATATCCCTAGGCGTCTACAACGATAATTAAAACTCTGACTTTTGCCGATTTCTGGCAATAAATTGCCCCCAAAGTGCACCCTCAATTTCATTATTTTCCCACTGCCCTTCCCACTCAAAACATGTAAAGTGACTTTTCAGATGTTACGTTACGACTAAGGGAGTTATTATTAACGCAGCTCAATAAAGCTGCGTTTATACTAGGATTCCTTTCCTCTCCCTTTGAGAGCGAGGCAAGGGAAACTTGGTGCACTTATGTAATCGGGGGCGAGGAACACAACCTATAAATTAGAATTTAAAAATTTGCATGAACATATCTGACCATCACCGAATTGGATGGACCATCACAAGGTTTCCGACGACGATGGAAAGTCTTCATTCTAGATACGTTGCTGCTTGGGTTCCCCTACTTGTATACAGATATATCTGTAGGTATATTTATGCTTGAGAACAGAAAGGAGCCAATGGGCCTAATTATCTATGCAATACATAAACAGACAATAATTAGCATCCGCTGTGATGTTCCCTATGTTAAGGGGGAAGAATGCTGTGAGAATGCTCTGCTCAAAGATCAAAAACACACAAAATTACGTTTTGGCGATGCGATGTAAATACATGACAATATTTATGATACAAAAATATGGCATGGAAATGAAAGAAACTAACTTCGCCTCGTCTGGGAGCGGCCTTCTCCTATTGCTGACCATGGATTTGACAATTTTACAGTGAACAATGTCATGTCCTCATGACTCTCATGTTCATTGTAAAACGCATGAATAAGATTTTTTGGCTTCAAGATAATGATAATGATGCTTCCTATTTAGGACCCGCAACTGTACCGGTTTATATGGAGGCTCCCGAATTTAGCTGGTTGGAAATGGAGAAAAAAATATGTAGTTTTTTACGAAGCTCAACTTACCATTAATCGTCCTCATGAGTTAATTAATATTGGATTGAAATCGGGAAGATGGTCCTTCTCTGGTACTTTCTACTCCATCCAATCAACCCAGGTAACTTTGTGGTGAAAAATTATTTGGCGTTGAATGTGCTGATTTTAAAATTGAATAATGTAAAATAATATATGATATTCTGATAGGTAGTTTTTTTATTTATGTTTAATTTTCAATTCACATTGTTTCAGTATTTCTTAAGGCTCCTCTACATCCTCTTTTTTCCTATTTGATAATCCCATTCTTAACGGATTCATTCGCCATGAGCACTTGCAGTCTCGAGAACTGGCTCAAGCAGATACATATATCATGTCATCCTTGTTTGCTGGATTATCACTGCTGACTATTGCCTCGAAGTCAATCGCCGGAAACAGGATTGGGTTACGCTTCCCGGCGAGGCCAAGGGTGTGGACGTTTGGGTGGGCCATTGTAACGACACATTTTGTAGTATGCATAATTAGCCAATGCATATTCGCCTCCACAACTTGGAAATGGTATTCCAGGAACATTTACAGGATGTTTACGATGGGAATATGGGTGGCGGACACAAGTACAATTTCTCACGGAATAGAATTGCTCTTTGGCGTACTGGGCATTGTTTTCGATGGACTGTTGACAAACTTTTGGATTTTTGGCCAGTTTACCCATTTCTTTTTTGTTTTGACCATATGGATGGTTTTCCGTAAGTTGAACGAGGCTTGGGAGTCGGGTCGCTTTCAGTTACCGAAAGTAAGCAAAATATAAATTGTGTTTGATTAAATGATATGATTAGGGTTTAAGAAAGGAAGATGTTAAAATTCAATTGAAAGAAAGTTAAGATGGACTAATTATTTCTGCACAATTTATAATATAGATAATCGATCTCCATTTCCAATCAACAAAATTACTGAAACTGATCAATGAGCTCATTGCCACGCTCACATTCTGGTCCCTAGCTTTTAACATTTCCATTCTATGCTACTGGGCAAACTATATTGCGATGGATCAGAATCTTCGTCCAACTTACATTGCCGGGGTTTGTAATTTTGTCAAGGTCGCGGTGGAGCTCGTGCTGGCAGCGGATGTCAATTGGAAGGTGAGTTGTAATTTTAGTCTGCTAATTTGTGTAGCTAATAAAATTTTCATTAAATTTAAATTTAAGTTTTTATAGGACCACCGAATTGCTGAATGGCTGGAGGAGTCATGCGCAACAACAAAGCTCCCTTCGTTGGATCCAGTCAAGCTGACATTTTTTACTACTCAGATTTATAATAATCAGAACACCATTGGATTCAGAGGGCTCAACTACTTTGTACTTCGAGTCTGGCAACAACTGTGAGAGAATAGATATTGTTATAGTTTAATTATTTTTTAAAAGAAAATATGTATATTTTTGACTATGTATTTGTAACTGATAAAATGCCATTGATTTCCAGGTTGTGGGGATTGTCATAACATACAGAGTGGCGGTGAACCAGTTTGGTCACTTACTAGTCAACTGTATTTTCAGGGAAAATCTTTGTACAAGAAGGTAATTAAAATAATTATGCTTTTTTGGGAAGTTAATTGATCTATAATTCTGGATATGAGATCGCCCAATTTTTGTGGTAATCGAAGAAGGTGCTTGTTATATCAATAAATCCAAACTGAACAAATATGCAAACTACTTCGACACATTTTACATTTTAGCTGCACCGTTTGAAATGGATTGTTTACGGATGATAAAATTAGCTTTGAAATTAAACTTTATTTAAATCATCTTATAATGCCATATTAAATCAATAAATTATGATTTATGATCATGAATCAAAGTTATTAACCTAAGTCTTGGTAAATAGGGTGGGATTAATTTATTTACATAGATGACGCGATATTTTCATGGAAAGTCTTTGTTCACTTTGGCTTTTCTTACCTCGTATCACATCAGTGGCGTGTGACGTGAAATCAAGTGTGCAGCATACCCCATGGAGTGGACGGAGAGGCGGGGGATTTAAATCCGATGCATTGTTCGTTTACTAAAAGTAAGCAATTTTTGTTGAAGAAAAGCATTTTGTCCAGCATCGTCTTGGTCATTGCAATTCTTTTAGATTGATGGATGGTTTATTTTCATTAATTGAGATGAATATAACACAAACAACTTATAACAATTAGCTACCATTAGTTAATTAATAGTTAAACGAAGGTTCAATCAAAGGTATGTTGCATTCATTTTTTGAGGGTGTGGGTGGGGGTGAAGGGACAGAGTCAGGATCGACATCGAATTCGAACTCTGAAGTACCGGATACGCTTAAACAAAAGGTCTTATCTGAGTATGAAAGGATAGTTTCGGAGAAAGAAGAGAAGTATGACGAGGAAATCAAAAAGGCATGGAGGGAAAATCAGGAGATCATAAGAGGCACGTAAAGAGGACGACTATTTATTATAATTATTTAACATTTAAACCAAATCGAAAACATACCCCAAAAGCATATTTTTATTGATGTTTAAATCTTTTATTTATTATTTTTCTAAATTACCTATTGCAGCTCAAACTACGGAACACAACCAAAGGTTAAGAGGAGAGGCCGTTCGAGTTGCACGATCCCCAGACATTTCAATTCCAGCTCCATCTTCGCCCGTGGGTAAGACGAAGAAGAAGACGATCGTTATTACAATTCCCCCAGTCGCTCCCAGGCCTCCGTTATTCACGTGGACGTCAGTAAGGAAAAGCGTTAAAGTTGACGACGAGGAAGCGCTTCATAACTTTCCTCACATTGATGATGATGACGAGGAATTTTTGGACGATCTACTTGAGGCTTACGATGGAAAACTTCATGCGGCAGAAGATGAAGAAGATAGTAATTTAATGGATGATGAGCTGCTAGTGGACCTTGTCAAGTCTGTGCTCCCCAAAGAGACCACAGATGGGGACAAAACTGAACCACGAATCCCTGCCTTGTCTGCGGATACCGATGAAGGTGTCAAAGTGACCCCGACGACTGTCTTCCAGGCCATTTCAGAAGTGTACCCAGATAAGGGGAGTGCTGAAGATTTGAAAAACAGGTATTGTAGAACTCGTTACTTTACGAGATAACTTTACTATAAATTAAACTTTAAACTACTTTTGGGATTGGATTATTATTGCTTACGAACTGATTGCTAATTAATCGGTTTCTTTATCTAGTTATACTAATGTTTTTGAAAGAAAAGAACAAGAAGCACGAGCAGTGGAAAACCGCTTTCCAAACATGGATGGACCCGATGCTAAATCCCTTCCAAGAGATAAGATCTTAAATTCCTACCGCTCTTTATTTTGTAGGAGGTGCTTTACGTATGACTGTATGCTTCACAGTAAGTTTTAATTTATTAGATGTTGCAATTAACGCGTTATTATCTGAACATTTATGATTAATTCAATTTAATTCATTCTTTCATTAAATAATTAAACTAATATTTATTTATATTGCTAATAGCATGGAATGAAGATCAACTGCCTTTTGAACCAGTGGTTAAAGAAAAATTGGACGAGTTTAAACCAATAAAACCGTGTGGCTCAAAATGCTTCTTACATTTGGTAAGTTCAAAAGACAATTTTTGTACATACTAGAGATGTGCCGAACATACACTGTTCGCGAACGTTCGTCTGCGCGCCGAACTTTGCCGAACGTTCGTGCGCGCCG
>JAQGAH010000121.1:0-78928 GCA_034696885.1 Lepidocyrtus paradoxus | reverse complement strand
ATAAATAGCGATATAATGACACGTACAGTGCAAGTACGTATGGTCATATCATAGGTATGGATGTCTTAACCATCACAAAAGAAATTGCGTATTTCAATTGGAATTTCTAGGAAAGACTAAAAAATCAATATATAATATAGTCTGCTAGTCTGGACTTAATAAAAAATTTACATCGATGACACCATTTTGGGTTTTACATTTTCTGTAGTTTTTAATTATACAGTTTTAATTACACATATGTAATTAATTAACTACACTTGCTACTTTGATACATTAAGTGGGATAACACCATTTGCAAAGGTAAATACAGTATCCATGATTGTTCATATAATTGGTTTTAGTAAGGGAAGAGCCTATTGTAAGTAGGAAGTAAAACTTGAAATAATTAATTATCCTAATTGTAACGATAGACAGGTAGATGATATAGGTGTATATTTGGTTTGGGAATTGATATTACATCCATGATTGTCTGCGTGTCCAAAGCCTATCACTTTTTGCAGTATCACATTCACATAAATTTTTAGCCCTAAGCAGCCGTACATTTAAGTTACATAATTCATATTTAATTTCACCTTTGAGGGAAAGCCATTTTTTTCCAGACTGGGCTTTTTTTCTCTCTGCCCATACCTGCGCTCTGCACATTTGAAAATTTTTCTACCGTATCGTTATGTAAGTTCTGTACGTATTTGCACGTACTGAAAATCGCTGTTCCTAATGGAGCCAGTTTAGTTTAGCAACAAAACAAACCTGCAGCTTATCTCATACAGAACCATACTGGTGAATGATATGTGCATTGCATGTATGCTATTTGGAACAGAATAGTGGAATTGGTTGAAGAGCCACACGGGTTTTTCGCAGAGCTCTCCCTATTAGCAGACATTATAGCAAGCCAGCCAACACATCGGAATTCAGAAAGCTAGCTGTTCCTTTGTCCAGACAGCTTTAGACTGGGGAAGGGTATGAAAATGCGAGAAGCGTCTTCATAATCCTCTCATTCTGATTCTAGGCTTTTAGCAGCGCGTTTCAACGCTGTAGTTGTTGCATCCTTCCAGTCGCTGACATTTACCTGGTTTAGCATTTTTTTATTTTTAACAACCTGCAGGGTATTCTTAGTAGGAAAGTTGATAGTTTGATATTATTTTTTACCAACCTGTTCGATTTCGACAGACTTTCTCCGAGCCAAAGGAAGAATTTAAATGTGATATAAGAACCATATTATTAACTGACTGATAATCATGAGTTTAAAATCCACCATTCTGCTCCTTGTCTGAACTAGGGTCATAGGGTACGGGAAACCAGACAGGGGAAGCTGAACTTGTCTTGGACTTCCAAGCGTTAGTTGAGCTACGGATTTGAGTGAGGAGCTGACCATTACGTTGTGTCCAGAACTGTGTTTTTGTGCCAAAATTGGAAACAATTTACCACAAAAGTAGAATCTTCATGTTCATACTTTAGTCACATTATCCATTCATCGATACAACCCTGTCACAGAGTGTGTGAAGATAATTGGGTGCAATATTGATCTCGTTTTTGGAAGTGAGAGTGACATTTATTGTTGCTCTCCAAGCAAGGGCAAATGCCGGTGGAATCCTGTGTTACTCCCTTGTTCCCGTTTAGTCAGCAAAGTTGTCCCAATCGTATTCGTCGCCCATTGGAGCCAATGCATTTTCTGTTAAGTGGTGATGATGGTGGCACGAACTTTCGGAGCATCCATGGTATTCAGATTAAGCAAGAGCCAGAAGATGTGAATGAAAGTAGTGGAGTAAGAACGCAATAATAGACAAACAATATTATTTAGAAAAAAATACGCTTCAGTAAAAGCCAAACTAATATTGGTTCATGCATACTAAAAATTGATACACAAAATAGTAAGTCCATATGTTTTGTTTCCAGTTCTTTTTTTACTTTTCATTTCCTCATTTGCTCCACAACATTAGGAAAAAGTCTGAGAAAAGTCGGATTTTAGCAAGTCATGAATCGGCGGTAAATCCTCGACGTAGCAATTTCTTTAATGACTTCCTTTTCTTCAAATTTCAGGGGGAGGACAAAGACTTTGGTGACAAGTGGGAGCAGCTTAGTGATGAGAAGAGCAGCAAAGCTTTCACAAATCACCTAGAAGACTCTCAGCACCAGCATCCTCATCTCCACGACTATAACCAACATAGCCCCCATCATAACACCTTTCAGTCTACTAATAGTATTCAGTATCACCATCAAAACTCTCAAAGTCATCAAGTTCCCGATGAGATCAGTTTGGACTCACAGGATAATCCAGAAGGCTCAAATACAGTGTCCGCAAGCATTGGCAGTAGCCCTTTTGCAGAACCTACGAAGGAGGCCACATCATTTCTCTTCGTTGGTCCATTAGGTATGTGTGTGTTCATTACATTTTTTTATTGCTTCCAGGTCCCTAGCCAATGTCCATAAGGCATTATTCCATTTGCTCTTATAGTCATTGGTCAATTTTTGGCTTATAATTTCCAATTGCATTATAAAAACCTTACGTGGAAGGATCCCATATTGCTTAAACATTGGAAAAACTTTGGGCGTAGAGACGCGGATTCAGGGGCGAGCTGGATGCGGGGTTATTGGGAACGCACTGCTCCAATTTATCTCGAGTTTGGCAATTGGTTGCTTGCCTCACTCCAAATTCCAGTCGGTGCAGGAGCAGAATAGTCAGTAGGGCTGTTCTTACATATAATTTTTCTACTTGCCAAAGCTATCCTATCATGATATCTGGGAAACGACTAACTTTCCCCAATTTAGTCGTGCACGTAGGAAAGTAAATACCTACTTACCAAGCAAGGCCAGCGCATAACCTACGTAGTTCTATCGTTATAGAAAGCATCAGCAACCACTAGAAACGAGGACTCCAGTGCGAGCTCGTATTTATTCCATAAGCTCTATAGACTTTTCTCCGAATATATGGCTCATTGTAGGGAAGGCAGCACAAAGGTCGCGCATTTTCCTTTAATGTTTATTACAAAGTACGATATCCACATCTTTTCATCCATTATTTCCCATAGTCATCTCTGGCGGTATGAAATCCACCCCTGTACTTCATCTTTTTTAATTTCCAGAGCTTTCCCTTTAGATTTAGCATGGCTGTACGGAAGTAAATACTAAGAACGGGAGATAAACACAAGTCTCCAGAAAATTCCAAGCTCATACATTTCTGCTTAGCAGGTCTCCTGAAAGAAGGGAGAAGGGTAGGGAAGAAAAACGAAGGGAGCTCGGTAAACTCATAGAGTACCTAACAGTAACGGAATGTTATGCTAGGATTGGATGAAAGGGAAAATGAGACAGGTTTCTGATCCACCCTCATTGCTTGATTTGAGACTTGGTGAGGGTTTACCATAAAGGGTAGGACGAACATTACAATTTGTTCCATTTTTTTTTGTAAATTTTGTTAGATTTGGCATCTGTTTTTGTGGGTCGAAGTATATAAGTAGCGTTGGCCCTGCCTAATGTATTTATGCATCTACCTATTAGTAGAAAGTAAATAGAGACAGGGAGAACCTTTTTTGAAGGGGTTCGGAGTGGGACTGAAGACACGATGACATTGGTTATTTTTTTATACAAGAAAGGTGGACATTAAAAGTTGGGCAGGGTAAATTGAAACCTGTATGCAAATGAATGTAGATAAATGTAGATATTTGTCACCTTATAGGGAAATTAGAAATTGCATAAAGTTTTGAAATTGCAAAGTTTTGCATTGAAATTTTATCGCAACATTTTTTTGGCAATTGTTGAAACCTTGTCCAATTTGGGCTTTTGTAACAAACAAATTTTCTAAAATTATCAGGGAAGAAACGTAAGTACAGTCGACAGAGAGCGACGTCCGATGACAACGAACCAGAATCTCATTTACCGACGGCGGCAGGATCTCCAGGAACACCAGAAGAGATGGATCATTCACAAAGCCCATCTTCTGGAGAAAGCTCTCAATCAGAAGTAGGCCGGGCAAGGGCAAATAGCAAGGGGTCATTATCTCAAGATATTTCATCCCCTTTTGGACTATCAGAGCCAGTCTCCACAATAGTAAGTACGCCACCCTCTCAGCGATTGACAACATCTCCCGAGTCTACCGGGGAGTCTGCCAGTGAAAATAGTAACATGGGAGGGACATTTGTAAGCGGAAATGGAACCGAAGGAACAACCACAATCGTTTCAAAACCTGTGCCCATAATTGGCGCACCAACGTCTGTCATCCGCAGGGTGAACAGGAAGAAGCAGGAGCACCCACTTCCTCTCAATCTTTCCGTATCATCGCCACCCAGTAATAGTAATAACAGCTATTCATCCTCCCCCAGCTCCAGCACTCACCCTTTGATAGGTACTCCTCCAACTGCAGGTAAATCAGCAGTATCTTTGAGGGATGCAGACTGCAGCCCAAACCCGTCTGTGATCCGGGATGAACTCTACTTTGAAGCAAGGACTGGGTCTACGGACCGCCAGGTATTCGTCTGGAGATACAGGGATGATATTCCAGCAACAAATCAATTATCAAATGCATTAGCTGGACCCATGTCTCCCTCATCTACAATCTCTGCAACCAGTTTCTGTGTGCCTGACGGGACTGGATCAAAAAAGGGAGGCAGTGGTGCTAGTTCTTCCGGTTCATCTTATGTATCTCAAATTGCTCCAGGATCCCAATGTCCATCAGGCCAGGACGCCAAAAATAGTCTGGGAGGTGGAAACGGAAGTAATGCCAGTGGGAAGCCACCAAAGAAGAAGCTCAAGTGTGGAGATTGTGGAAAAGAATTTAGTCAACTCAGAAATTACAGATATCATAGGTCGCGGCATGAGGGCTCCGACCAATTCTCCTGCACCTGTCCCGTCTGCGGAAAGCAGTTTAATGATCGGGGCTATTTGAGCAGTCACATGAAGATTCATCGAAATGCCAAAGAGTACCGGTGCGAATACTGCACAAAAGGGTTTAATCAAAGGGTTGCATACAATATGCACCGAAGAATTCACACAGGTCATCGTCCCCACCAGTGCGAGGTCTGTGGAAAAAGCTTTAGTCGCAGAATGTTGCTCAAACAACACATGAGGATCCACACGGGCGAGAGGCCATACTCTTGCGCTGTCTGTAACAAAGCGTTTGCTGATAGATCTAACATGCTACTCCATCAGGTAGATTTTGAAAGAAATATTTAATTTAAAAAAAATTGTTGAAAAAATTAAACACATTTTAATGTATATATGATAATTTTTAATCTTTACAAAGCGTCTGCACTCTGGGGAGCGTCCTTACGTCTGTGAGATCTGTAAGAAGAGCTTTTCCAAAAATCATCACTTGAAAACACATATGAATCATCACGCTGGCATAAAGGTAAGATTTTGAGATATGAAAAGTTATCATCAAACTGGCTAAGACTTGTTAAAAAGGTCTAAGTTTAAAGGGGTGAATGGGTCTTTTCTTCTTTTTTTTAACTTGAATTTATTCTTTTTATTTTTTGCAGCCATATGAGTGTCCAAAGTGTCACGCACGATTCAGTCAATCAAGTAACATGAAGACTCATTTAAAGAAATGCTCAGGTGTTCCAAACCCTACCACAAGTCAGCGCCAACAGATGCTCAGAAGAAACCCTGTAGATATAGGAAGACCCACAGCACAACTAACAAATCTACCGGGGGTTGTTGCAGCAGCGGCGGCTGCAGCGGCCGCAGCCTCTGGACGGGGCGAGGTGTTGCCTCCGCTATCAGCAGCATCCCGACTCATATACGAACAACAATCTCTTAGTCTTTTGTCTCAATCAATGGGCAACGGTCCATTGGCTGGGGTGGTTGGAGGATCAAACAGCGGTCCTCCTCAACTTTCACCAGGGCATTCCAGGGGGCAAGTACCAATAGAAAGTCTTTTACTCCATTTAAATGTTAGTCGAAGTAGACATCCATCTCAAGGAAGTACAAATTCCGGGGCGCCTCTGTCACCCACGTCGGGCATGTCGTTTCCCGAACTTCAACTAATGTTGCGCAATGCAGCAGCTGCGGCAGCTTCCTCGCCGTCTGGATCTCGACAACTCTCTGGTTCCGCCAATTATGTACAGCGAAGTCCATCGTCTCCAGGTTCGTCTTCCAATGCCCCATCAGTGAACGTCATGGCAGGGGGGATGACTGTTATTCCTGGAATGTCGAGTTTCGGAGGGATGGGAATCAATCAGCCCACAAATGCGGGAAGACGTACCTCTCCAGTTCATGGGTCTATGGGTACCAACGAGCCAATGTCGCCATCACCCTTGTCTCCAATAATGTCCATAAATTCAAGTCTAGGTGGATTGGTCGGGTATGGAGTTGCTAACGCTGGGGGCAGGGCCAGTCATTCAGGAGGTGGGCATGGTCAAATTCCGATTGATTCTACAGCTATGCCACCTCCATCTACAAATGCATCTATGCGAAATATTCCAACCCCATCCTCTCTCATTCCCCAAGAACTACTTTCACCCTCAGCACAAAATATGCTTAGGATAGATACCAGAGGGATGGAAGGCTACCAGACTGTCCATTCCCCAACAGAAAAATCCAGCAGACAAGGCAGAGTCGTTCCAAATCCAATGCTTTCTCCAAGACGAAAACCACCCTCACCCTCATCCATCTCCGCCGGTAGCTCATACATACCCCTATCAACATTAGAAACTGCTGCCATTGCATCAGGTCTCAGATCACCCTCACAAGTGGTTCGGTTCCTATCATCCGCACTAAGGGAAGCGGATAGCCCTTTGCCCCAAAACAATCAACAGTACACAAGACTGCCTTCCCTCTCCCACCATAACGTATTAGAAGCCATGGTTGCTGCCGCTGCAGCTGAGCAATCGGGGGCAAGAAACCGTCAAGTTCCCTCCCCCAATTCTCACCATACCCACCAACAGCTAAATCAGTTGCCTCCATCCCCTCAGACATTCCAGTTTACCGGGGAAGTGCCCAGTCTACCTAGTCTACATCTCAATCATCCATCTGGAGGCTCACCCTCTGGAACTCATCATTCCCAACATGTTGCCACTGCCCCTTCCCCCTTTTCCGTAATAACTTCCTCCCACTTGCTCCAGCACGAGCAACAGCAGTCCCTCAACATGCAGCAACAGGGAAATGTCCGCTTTTCCTCCTCAGCAGCGGCCAGGCCTCTAGCGGGTAGCTCCATGGATGATCATCACCATCACCATGCTGCTGACCAACAACTGCAACAAGTCGAGCTTCATCATCATCAACAACAACAAAGTTCAACTCAGCGACAACATGGCTATCATCAGAGCCTGTTGCATAACCATGTTAGTCAAACATCCATCTCTCAATCCTCATCATCCGGATATTCGTCGGGAGGTTCGGGTAACGGGAATAGCAACCCAGGTTACTCCGCTTTCTCTCACACAATCATCAGATCTCGTTCCCACTCTCCTAGCTCCGTGGATCACTTGCGGGAAAGGAATCAGGATTATCAAAACTAGTAAAATTAATCACGATACAATTAGCTTCAAATATATAGATAAATCTATTCAAAAATCTATTCAAATCATTTAAATGTCTAAAGAAACTTATGTGGAGTTGTTCAAAATATCTGTTTTTACTTGACTGATAAAAAAGGGATTCTAAAAAAATTCCTGAAATTACAAGGTAGAAAAAAAATATAGAAGTTTAACGTAACTGCATACATAAATATGTATATATCGCAGATATTTAATAGTTTTGCTGGAAATCTTTAAACCTTTTCAAACCACTACCTGACTACTGCAAAGCCTATTACAAATCCGACCGTTCGTCCACAGAACAATTATTCGCATATGAGAGCAGAACAAACGAATTTATTCATTACTTATATAACACTCTAACTAAATATTTATCCGTATAATAAATAGTTAATTTATACTTACAGTTTATTCATATAATCATCACTTTACCTGCACAGGTCACAGATTATAGCAGTTTAGCAATTTTTATCGAACCTGTTGACAAAATCTAGAATGATTTTGTTTCGACATTGAAGAAACAATTATTATAATGTTTAGTTAATATTATCAGCACTTTAACCATCACATCAAAAATATAAATGCCCATCGTAGTAGTCTAGAGTAGTCATGAATTAGAAATGATAACGAAAAGTTTATCATCGATGTACAAAAGGGAAAGTTATTGTAAATACATACTAGACTGTATATATTGAGTATAGATGTGTAGTAGAAGATAATTTTTTGTGCTAAATATACAAAGCAAGTAAAGTGTTATCATAAAAATTGTAGAGAAAGTCATAACCATGGGCAAAGTTGACTCTAGCGTAATTTTACATAATCGATTTACAGGAGAAAGTAGTGGTACGATGTGTTTAGCACATAGAGGCCCGTAGTCAACTAATTTATAGTCATGTTTCATACAATTAAGGAAAGTTTATATCCGCTTGACTTGCACCAATGCATCCAACCCTATCAAACAACAGAAATGAGAGCAACCCTTTCTACCAGACTAATCCCAAAGATATATAATTTATACCGAAGATGTTGAAATCCAAATCAGATATCGGATGAGGACGATCAAAACCAAATATTTTTTACATTAGGGCTTACCGTACTTACACATTATTATAACGTACAATACGCATAGATTTTCAAGGCTACAAAATGTATCCCAATCGGGTAGTATTTACTAAATATTAATCAAACATCACTCAACAATTAGTAAGAGAACGTATGGACTAGTATCTAAGATAAACATTACAAAAAATATCATATCGATGGATCGAATTGTAAAGATTTTTATACTTAGTAAAAAATAGGACATTTAAAATCTACAACTGTAATTAAACTGGCCACTCAAAGATGAAGAGCTAGTCAAACAATCTATAAATCAAAATTAACTACATCATCATCATCATCACAACTAAAGTTAGCTCAAAAACATATACGTGTAAATAAGCATTACCAATTTTATCGAAAGGGCTGAAAATTATTAAGAACGAGCTAGTATAGTAAAACCATATATTCCTATTACTGATGACTAATGACTTTTATCGGCTTTACTAAAAAAAAAGTGGAACCAATTGGTGCTATAAAATACGTTTTCCGATAATGAATGAACCAGCAGGGTATTAAAAACTGTCAAAAAAATATTTTAAGCTTCTACATACATACCTTACGTAATCCAAGATTACGAAGACTACGAACTTTATAATGGAGAAAAAACGTATGGAAAGTATTCTATTAAAGAAAATTTCGAGTGTTACATATTTTTGTGCAATTTGTAACAATACCTGTGATTAAGAAGGTCGTGACTTGTGTATCGACTCAAACCAAAAATTTATAATATATTTATTGAGAAGCTGAAGAAGCTCCTTATCACTCATCAATCATTAAAGAAGTCGTATAATTTGTTTCGAATAGACTTATTCAAAGTTAGTTGAACGATGGTATATAAATGTTAAACAAATCAAAACATTCCTTGATTATCCCTAATTATAATAATATTTTTTAAACGTGGACAACATGCCAAAAAAATCATAAAAAATGATAAAAAATATTATACTTCCACCACCATTCCAGCTCAAAATTAGTACAGGTTAAAATTGTTAAAATTTCAATATTCCAATTATAAGTGATTGGTGCATATTTTTAAATGTAGATATGCCTTGACGAAAGAACTTATCCAGAGACATTTTTTTTCTTCATCTTCAAGAACTGGGTTTCATTGTGTTATTAAATTGTCAATATGATTATGTTCATCTTAAATGGAAACAATTAAAAATAAATTTTTACGATTAAAAAAATTGTATTGAAGTCTGGGAAATACATCATATACGAAGCTAGTAGAACTGTGTTGAATTATCCGTCTCTTCTACGAAATAAATTACCCTGGGAGGAAAGTCAAAAAAGGTTAATATTTGTGTGATGAAAAAATAATTATTGTAAAGTTAACAGTAGTGACTGCAACTTGCAGCGAGTCTGGTTTATCATAAGAAATCTAGCTCTAAATTATAAATACTTAGACCGATATACACCATAAAGCATACCAAAAATTATTTAGGGAGAGATAGAATCAAGTCATTTAAGGAGGTAACGGGGTCGCACGAGTTGATTGATGGAATATCAGGATGGATTTGGTGAAACTGACGGATGTGATACATGTCTGGGTTTAATTTGCATAGAAGAAAGAACGGTTGAAAATGGATAAGGATAGAAATTACAGAGGCAACTTTTTTTGCGAATGACTAATGTGTAAAAATATAGCACTATTATAACGTACGTACTTTTCTGATAAGATATAACAGGCGAATATAATTTAATTATTATTGGTTATGTAAAATTATACTATATACGTAGTAGAGAAAGCTTATGAATAGCTTTCATCCTAATCCTAACTTATTCGTTCAAACGCACCAAGTGAAATATTTGTACTTGTGCAAAGTCGGCAGAGCTGAATACAACACTAATTGTTTTGATTGTAAATAATTTTTATATACTTTTATTATTGTTATGTATATTTATAAAGATGTCTACATATAAAATATATGTTTAAAGTATAAAGAACAAGAACATTTAGTTGAAGTCCTCCTTCCCGAATTTTTTGTGTCATTTAATAGCACTATATCCCATAAATATTGTCACTTTTGGTTCATCATTATATATTAATTATGCAAATCATTATCATAAAGAGTATTTTTGTATATGGAAGAGCAAGCTCTTCAATGATTCAGTGTACCTTTCAACGTTTCAAGTGTGCTGAAGCTGACAGGATCAGTTGTGAACGTAGATTTAATCTTGTAAAAATGCTTCTGTACATTACAAATGATTACATCCAGTTTATATATTTTACTCCCAAGTTAATCTGCTGACAAAGCCCCCAGATTAACAGCATTATACGATGATACAGAGATTTGTTCGTTTTTTTAGTAAAAAAGTATAGTGCTAACTTGTTTTTTGTTGTTGCTCATTTTATATGATTTGCGAATGATTTGCAAATATCATGTTATCATATAAATAAATTAAGTTATTTAGATACCACTATACTTAGTAATCTATAGGCAGCATTCCTAGCTTGTAGTAAAAAGTGAGATGCTGTTTTAATCACATCATGTTTACTAATTATGATAAAAAAAATATGTACAATTACGTCTAAGTTTTTAAAAAAAAAAATGCAATCCACGAAACATTAAAGTGTTTAGAGAGCTAATTATCATATACCAACTAAAATTATACGTGTACCATTAAGTGAACGGACTGGACTTGTATATTACCAAAAAAAACGTGTTGAATGAAGGGGAAGCAATTCGTAATTGTTGGGGAACAAAAAATATAAAAAAAATCGCTAAAAAGATAACTTGTAAGGATAAAGAAGTAGTCAATTTTAATCAGTTGTGTAGCACAAGCAAAAAATCACCGAAAAAAATATATATCTACGATAATACTGACGCTTTGGAGTAACATGTAATGTAACAGGAGGAGGAGGGTATTCGATTATGAGTAAATTATGATTAAAACAAAGTTACACCTAATTTTTGGTGATATATAAACTTACATCGTCTCTCGTCATCTCACATTGATCCTTTTCATTGGTACAATTTATCAAGTAGCATTTTTCGTAGTGAAAGCATTTTATATATGACTTTTTGAATGCAAAATGTAACTTACCTTACATCAACAACAATGTTATCCTCGTTAATGAACATTTTTAAAGAAAACAAAATCTACTGCATTTTTGCGAACGGATTGTCAATGTATTTTAAAGCGTGTTCATGTTTGTACAGTGATTTATATAAAAAAAAGATATCTACAAAGGTTTATCTCTATCCATTGTTTTGTGAATGTTTTAAAAAAATAAAATTTTACGTGAAAAAAAAACTCCTAAAAATAAAAAAAGTACAGCTCTGTGCTTGCATATTAAAAACAATGAAACATTTGCATAGATCTGGATTAAAATCATCATTTAATTATCCCATTCATCAATCATATCAACAACTCATACCAACTCTTACCCATTTCGTACTTTCACTAGTTTCACTTTTGGCAAATATTTTTGCATGCCTATTGCCTAGATGCTTTCTAATAAGTAGCGTACTATACTTCTTGGACGCACGTTATTTGGATGAACAAAGGAAACAAAATACATTACAGGATAGGGAGGACAGAGACAAGGACAAGGATTGATATGATAAGGAATTGAGGAGAGCGAGGGAGCGAACAAGCATGGGAGTGGAATGTGGAGGTGCTTTGAGAAAAGAGTTGGACATGACTGAACTGGAAAGAGAAATGGCAAGGTCAATTTTATAGGAACAAAAACAATGCAAAAAGGTGCATTTAGCTCAGTTTCGGAACAATTATTTTAATTGTTTGAGGTTCCAACCGTATTTTGTATATACAGCTTAATAATCCAAAAAGTGAGAGTTAAAAGCGTTGTCTACTTTATGAGTGGTTAAAACAGTTGATTTAGTAAAGTGTTGGAATAATGGCGAGATCAGCTAAACCAAAGAAAGACAAGGAGGATAACGCTCCTGTTCGAAAGCTAACTTTAAGGAAGAGGAAAGAGGAAGTTACCTCCAAAACGGATGACGAAAAACCTCCAGTGGCCCCCAAGGAGAAGGATCCGCCGAAACCGAAAGCGGTGCAAAAGGGAAAAGCCGGAAAAGGTGAGGAGAAGGAAGATGTGAAAACTGAAGAAGGATTTCCAGAGCCTGAGCTAAAGACCAGGTCGGAGGGTAATATTTTGAAGTGCTTGGACCTGCTCCAATATGGACCTAGGCGTAGTCGGAGTCTGCATCTTAAAACGGTGAGAGTTCAGAGGGCATATAGCATAAAAGTTGAAATTTGACAAAACTCTGCAATTAATTAAATTCTTGAGTATCATATAATGAGATGACTATTAGTGTAGCTGTAACTCATTTTTAATTGCTTAATTTTTTTTTGTAGCTCGGGGATTCCTACGTCCAGAAATCAATCAAGCAGCTAAAAGCGGCGGATTATGCGGGTCAATTTACAAGGCGAATCACGGCATTAGCATGGCATGAAAAGTATCCGTATGCTCTTGCCAGCGCTTCGAAATTTGGAGACATCATGTTTATTTCCGGTATTCCAAACGAGCCGGAATTGGCAGTTAATGGATATCCCATAAAATTTGAAACTAAAGCAGAGATAGTGGGGGTAACTACAATCTATAATCTTTATAAAATCTATCTAATCTTGTGTGATTTGCATTTGTATAAATTATAGTTGATTTCAATATTTTTATGTCGTAGGGTGGCGCTGGGTTTTCAGTAACAGCTATGAAGTTTCATGAGCGTGAACTTAATCTGCTTTATCGAGTTGGAATCGATTGCATTGTGGCAAGAGTTGACTTGGCGCGCGGAGAAACCACTCAGTTTCATGACACTGGGGATTACAAGTGAGTTAATTATCTAATTAAAACGTTACTGAAACGAAAGCAAATGATGTGTTTTATAAAACTCATGTTTTTATGGACTCATTAGACTTTGGTTTTGTGCTATGGACCTGAATTTCCAGCACAACATGCTTGTGGCAGCGGACAACAAAGGTAAAGTTTATAATTTTAGCCTCGATGGAAAATTAAGCAGCACCTGGCGTCTTCAAACGAGTAAAATTCACCATTGTGAGTTCAGTAAAAAGTAAGATGCCCAAAGATTTCACATTATACAAGTTCTATATTATTATTGAGTATTGACATTGAATTGATAAGACTTGCGTTTTGCGTTACCTTCAAACGTTTTGATTCACTATTTTTTTGCATTTTAAGGGATCCTAATATTCTTGTGACTGCATCTTTGGACAAAACTGATGCGGTGAAAATTTGGGATGTCCGCTATTTAAAAGAATCTAAAAGCTCTACGTTCAAACCTCTTCACGCTCTGGAGACCTCGTCAGGTTTGAATTGCGCTAAATTCAGTCCTGTGGATGGGAGTAGGCTTATGACCAGTGATCAACAAGATGAAATCCGGATTTATCAAGGTCCACTTTGGAAGGATTATTTGACTATTAAACATCATCACAAGCAATTTCAACATATTACTCCTGTTACGGTATGTATGCCACTTTAAAATTCATCTTGAAAACCCTTCATAATTTAGTACTATTTATGTATGCCTAAACCGATCTCATTGGAGTTTCGATATTTAAAACTGTCTTTACAAATATATTTAATGTTTATTTAGGCGGATTGGCATCCTGTAAATGATTACATTGTTATTGGACGCTATCCCCAAAATCCGATGAAATATCCATCCGCTAAGCCCCAGCCAAGAGCAATAGAATTTTTTGATTCTTACAGCGGCCAGTTTGTCGATGCTATATTCCCACCATTAGATGAAATATGCAGCTTGAATGTTTTTAACCCTACTGGAGAGTATCTGGCGACGGGGATGAGTAAGCTTTCAAATCCCATTTTAACGTCTTGAGTTAAGACTCTTGACTCTTCTTGACTGACCTAAAAATGTAAATGAATCTTCATGCTAGCGATAATTGTTACATACAATGTTTTCATTTTCAGATTCAAAGCTGATTTTATGGAAACCGGGGTATTCTTTGGAAGCTTGTCCATCATCTAAACTTTCTGGAGACCCTTCTTCTAAAGTTCCATTGTCTGAAGCAACTCGCAACATCTTAAGAGGAAGGCGTGCTCGAGAATATAGTCCTGGAAGTGACGATGAAGATAATGAGGACGACACAGGTCCGAAGAAGAAAAGATCTAAAACTGCTACAGCATCGACAACTTCAAAAAGTGACACAAAGAAGTCTACCGCGAACAGCCGAGTTTCCAAGAAAAAGAAGTAGTAGCATAGTTAAGAAAACCTCTATTTTGCCATTTGTACCTCTACTATTCACTGTTTGTACCTTTCAATTAATCGTAAGCGGAACAAGTTAATTTTACTTTTGTACTTGATAGTGTTTACTTATTTTATTACTTCACTTCAAAAATCTGAGAGCTACATATAACAGATATCCTTTAAAAATAACACTTACAGCAATTAGTTTAATTAAATGAGAATTTCTTATAAAATGCGACATGTATAGTTTTTTTTTGCGTATGTTCTTTTATTCTTTTACATACGCATACACTGCTTTGTAAATACGTAAATACGTAAAACATTGGTTCCCTTCCATAATACTGAATACAGATATCTTTATGACATGGGCCTTTCATCCCCCCGAATAGCTCGATATTTCGCCATTTCTGCTGGAAAGACGGTTGTAAGTTCCACCATCAAGTGAGCTCGGAATCTTCTGTACGAGTCAATTTTTCCACGGACCGCTTCGTTCTTATTCATAGCCTTTTCCATACAGTCTTTTGTGTATAGCTGAGGATTCCTTCCTGAGTCGATGTAACTGAAAACATAAAAAAAAATATTTACCCTAAGTTCCTAATCTTCATTCAATGGTCAATAACTAGAGATAGAGAATTCGTTAAAAATTGAGCTTACTCAAACACTTCCAGCGGAACATGTACATCCTGGACCTGAGATTTGAGTTTGTCTATTTCCTGTAGTCCGGACACAACTGTTTGTCTGCAAAATAAATTACATTACAATTCACTAATGAATACATAGAAAAGACAAATCTGACACTTCACCGATTATTTTCCCACCATCCACGCTCTCATTCTCTTGTTTATTATTGATGGTATAATTTTAAAATTAAAATTAACTTACATCTTCTGATTGAGTACACTCTGACCCTGGGGCTGAAAGTCACTGACGATGATCTTAATTTGGCGGATGTTTTCGATAAATGTCTCGAGCTGCGCCTCCAAATTCTCCAGTGCTTGGCTTGACATTTTAGCTAACTAATATTAACCTGCACCCCTGGTCTTCACTTTTTTATCCCTGTTCCAGCTCTCAATCAGCAATATTATTCCTCCCACAAAATCAACCCTACACCACCACTATTTCTAGTAAAAAAGTAAGCAGTAAAAAATTAAACGTTTTTAATTCACATTTTAACAAGAACTGAAATTATTTCTCCTCATTCATCAAAAACATCAGCATCAATCATCTGTGCTTTGAACTTACTACTGAAAGCATCAGAGTCGATTTGCATAGGTATTACTCATACGGACCAGCTATATCATGGATAGGATACATATTCTCATCATCATCACATGTATCATATTATTACATGCATTTGGTGTAGAGCAGACAAACAAGCAGAGCATCTTCCCTTTGCGGGGCGAAGCGACTATCTGATTTTGTATGGCGGATAGATGCACTGTATGAATCCGATGTTTGGACTTTGGATAGGCCTAACCATGTGCAAAAATATTTTTTGCGTATAAAAAAGCACTATCCGGCATCGTTCGTGTTTTGTGTTCTAGTTCTGTTGTGCTTTCACCTGGAATGTTGCAGATGATGAGATGATGCAATTCCAGAATTGTGTAAAGTGACAACAAGTTAATGAGTGAATGAGTAAATGCAAAATTTTTAAATAAAGTTGAAAGGTAGCTTAGTTTGGAGGCGACGGAGAATGGAGAAACTGGATTGTTGAAATGGTGAACAGTTGTTAAATTAGAGTTTGGACGCTGATACTTCCGGACCTTTTCCTCCGATTTGGACGAGTTACAAAGAGAATGAGGATCTTAACATTTTGTCAAGTTCTGAAGCACTCGAGTGCACAAAACATCCAGTTGAAGTTGCTGATAGGGAGCAGTGGAGGAGGAAGATGTGGGTTTGTGACCACTGCTAGCAATTTGTTCGCAAAGAAGGTTGACAATGAGGGTGGGAGTGAAACGGATGCGGTGCTGAAGAAAAAGTACTCAGATACTATTCAGCTTCCAAAGTCCAAGTTCCCCATGAAGATACCGTATGAGAAGAGGAGTCAGCATGAAGTAAAGTTAGCTGATGTAAGTTAACTAGTCATCTTTACATTTTATTTATTGTCATTTGTCGTAATCGTAGAAAGCTATGAGATCTCTCTAATTAACTTTTCTGGGTTACATTGTAGGATTTGCAATTTGACCAGTTGTACTGCTTCCAAAAATTGTGGAGACAGGATCAACCAGAGTTTATATTACATGATGGTCCACCGTACGCCAACGGCGATGTTCACATTGGTCATGCTGTCAACAAGGTTCAATGATAATATGTCATTTATTTTATGAAACAGTCATTAACAGTAAGTTAATCAGTTGTGGCTTAATTAATTTATGACCTTTTCTGTTTGCAGATTCTGAAAGACATAACCAACCGGTATAAGCTTCTGCGAGGATATAAAGTTAACTACATTCCCGGATGGGATTGTCACGGTCTTCCAATCGAACTGAAAGTTCTCAAATCAGATTTTAATGCTTATAAGCAGAAGCCATTAGAAATTCGTCAAAAAGGTGAGCTATCAACGTCTCAACTATATTGCCAACTTTATCTTATTAGATTCGTAGTATTTCGATAATGACTACATTAATTATAATTTACGATATTATTTCAACAGCAAGGAAGGTAGTTGAGACCTCAATCAAGAGACAGAAAGAATCTTTTAAAAGATGGGGAGTAATGGCAGAGTGGGATAGCGTGTATCGGACGTTGGATAAGTCATCATTGCAAGCTGAACTTAAAGCGTTTTACGAGCTATATAAAAAGGTAACTAAATAACTAAAGTGGATTCAAAGCGAAAAATTGTTAGTTTCGATGAAGGACAATGGCAATGAACCAATCTAGCATGTTTCTCAATTCCGAAAACTTTCAGAACCTAGTCTATAGAGATTTGAAGCCTGTTTACTGGTCACCGTCCAGTGGAACCTGCTTAGCAGAGTTTGAGCTAGAATACGATCATGGCTATAAAAGTCCTTCCGTTTATCTATCGCTGGAACTAAATGCAGACGTTCATGAATTTGCCAAATCTTTGGGGAAGGATGTTGCAAATATAAAAAATGGGCCGCTGAAAGCGGTGATATGGACAACCACTCCTTGGACTTTGCCCAGCAACAAAGCTATAGCATTTAATGAGAGTCAAGAATACAGTGTTTTAGCCTTTACTCATCTCACGGATAAAAGCTACCTGATTGTCGCGTCACATTTAGTAAATCAAGTTTCAATGGAGGTGATGAAAAAATTGGAACCAGTGTTTACGTTTTCTGGTAAGAATATATTAATTATTAGTTTCTTAAATGTTTATGAAACGTTTCAGCAAATAATTTGTACATTAACATGATGGTTACTTGTTTTAGGATCTCATCTATCAAATTTTAAATACCGCCACCCATGGTTCCAAGACCAGGTTTGCCCATTTTTGCATGGAAATCATGTAGTAGGAGATAAGGGGACTGGGTTAGTGCACACTGCTCCATCACATGGACATGACGATTTTGTACTTGGCTTGAAGCACAATTTATCAATGGTAAATATTATTAGATTCAATAGTATATTTGATGTTTTGATATGGGTTGGATTATATCAACTTTTTTTTTTGAATTCTGTTGTTTAGGAATGCTATGTGGATGATAACGGACATTTTAATAGCGAATTGGAGGGACTAGCAGGTCTTCCTGTCCTCTCGGGTGGAAATAAGGCTGTTTTAAATAAGATTAAGGATTTAGTATTACGGGAGACTTCCATTATACATAGCTATCCATGCGATTGGCGAACCAAGAAACCAGTCATCATTAAAACAAGCCAGCAGTGGTTTCTTGACACGGAAAAGCTCAAGTCTGATGCTGTTGTAAGTGGACGAATAATAATATATAACTATTTTTATTTGTTTTCTTGGCTTTTTCTAACTCAAAGTATCCTAATAAACATGATTTGTTTATTTTTACAATAAGAAACAACTTGAAGAAGTGGAGGTCTTTCCTACAAACGTTAAAAATTTGATGGGACAGTTGGTATCAAGTCGCCCTTTTTGGTGTATTTCACGTCAAAGGTCGTGGGGCGTGCCCATACCAGTACTTTATCACAAGACATCAGGACAGCCTTATATAAATGAGTACGTTGAACTCTTTCTATTAAACTCCAACTCAGTTAAACCTTGCAAAAGTGATTAATGACAATAACGAACGAGTTAAATGAATTGATGTTAATTTTTATCTTTACAGGCATTTAGTCAACGAACTATGCAAATTAATTGAGACTACAGGTGGCCTTGACTTTTGGTGGGAAATACCTGTGACTGAATTAGTAAAGGATGAAAACCTGGCCTCTGAACTTGAGAAAGGAACTGTAAGCTTTCCACATATGCACTTAGAAATAGTTATGTAGGATATTCAATTAAACACGGATTTATGATGGACGGTTTGACATTTATATAGGATATTTTTGACATATGGCTCGACAGCGGTCTTACATGGCAGGTTCTTGGTGATAAAGTTGCTGATCTTTATTTAGAAGGTCAGGATCAATTTCAGGGTTGGTTTCAGTCTTCCTTGCTAACGTCTATTGGGTTGAGAGGTTGCTCTCCATACAAGTAAGTTATGAATAAGCAATACAGTTTATTGCAAAAATAAATATATCCATAAGATATCGTCAAAAGACTTTTGTTTGTATCAGAAATCTTTACGTGCATGGATTTGTCGTGGATGATGAAGGAAGAAAAATGTCAAAATCCTTGGGGAATGTCGTAGATCCAAAATCCATTATTGATGGCTCAAAAGAGTCAAATGTACCAGCTTTCGGTACGGACGTTTTAAGATGGTGGGTTGCAGCACAAGGATCTGCAGATGGCTCCAGTATTGCGATTGGACATTCCTTACTTAAGATATCCGATGACGGAATCCAAAAGATGAGGAATACTTTAAGGTTTCTTATCAGCTTTTGTAATGAAGAAGCAATTGCTGAACTTGACATAAATACGATTTCGTATGATGAACTCATGTACACTGATCAATACATGTTAAAAGCTTTGAAGGATTTTCAACGTCAGGTTTGTGCTTTTACTTTGAATTAAATTAACATTATAATTTTGGTGTTTGTAAACTGAAATTTTGACGCAAATTTTAGGTTACTGAAGATTACGAGTCAATGAATTATCATAGAGTTTTGATGAAGACATTACATTTTACCACTAATGACATTTCTGCGCAATATTTTACGTGGGCAAAAGACAGGTATGTCATAATTACATAAATAATAGTAAATAAACAAAGAGTGGAGTTATTACAAGGTTATTTGTTGTAATTTACAGACTGTATTGTGATGATAAAAAGAGTGAAAGCAGAAAATCTTGTATTTATGTTCTGAACCAAATCTACCTAACCCTCGCCAAAGTCACGGCTCCCATTCTCCCATTTCTAATCGAAGAAAGTTATTCTCACTATCAAATCCAAAGTGGTAAGCTGTATACTAAATATGTACGAATCAAATATGTACGGACAAATACAAATGGAACTTGATTTGACATAACATACTTACAATTCTTGTTTTTAGGTACTAATTCAATATTCAAGTCTTATTGGTTCGATATAAACGACAAAAGCTGGGACAATGAGCAAATCGCCTCAATCTTTGAGCTGGTCCTTGACATTCGAACGAGTTTAAATCATGTTATTGGAGCAAATAACCCAAAGGATATTTGGGTTGAATTAGTTTGTAATGCTGAAGCGTACAAAAAGTTGGAGGTAACTGTGACATAAAGCTCTTGTATAATTTTCATGCTCAATTGTCTCTTGTCTCCTCCTGGTTAATTTGGCATTTATGATTTATTTTTTAAATGATTAATTTTTGCAGCTGCTGCATCCAGTTGTAGAGAGCGATATTGCAGACAAATGTGATTCGGAGCTGTGTGACCTGCTACAAGTTTCTGGCGTGGATATAAAACTTCTTGATAGCACAACAACGGCAACAACTGCAGAAGGCATTACTAATGTAAAGTTTGCCATTGAGCCAGTAGGAATAAGCCACAGTCTTGCAGGATTTTCATTAGGAATTAGTAAATCACAAATGAACCAATGTGCTAGATGTCGCAGGTATTGTTGTGTGGAAGGTAACGTATTATGTGAACGTTGTATGAGCGTGATGCAACGTATCCTCCGTAAGCAATCTCAAGCAGAGCAATTGACAGCAAACAATAATGTAGAAAATTTAAAGGAAGTTGCTAGTAAGAAAACTTAGTTGTCCTTATTGTAATAGACATTTACTATTTACTTAGTTGTTTAATGTTATTTTGAACAAAAAAGTGAACAATTGTTTCGAAATATGTATATACTGATTACTGAAGTGTTTATTAATTTCCTTGTGTTAATTCATGTTCTCATTCAAACAGTGATTTTTGTAGTCATTTTATAATGTAGTCATTTGAATCCAAATAAATTAGTTTTTGCTACACTAAATGCTATAAATACCATACACATTTAGAATTATATTTGAACTACTGATCAAAAGTAGCAGTTTCTAAAAACGTGTTTTTGTAACATTTTATCTACTCAATGTAATATTAAACAGTCGAGTCATTGTGGCAAGTCATTCAGTTCATCTAATATGCTTTTAGAAGTTTGATCCAACTTTTTCTACATTTTTTTCAGCTTAATATACTTTATCTTATTTTAACAGCGAATAGCATAATGAATACATATCATTTTGGTTTAAGACTTTTGTGTTCTCCATCAAACGATGAATTATAGGCATCCATAACCCATGCTAAGTATGTGAATAGATAAGTTAAAAATAGATTGTTAAGAGCAAGGAACCACATTATATATTTGCTACCCTATCGACACATACATTTCTTCGATTATGGTCCGTCTGAGTTTTGTTCTTGTTAAATCGGCAATAATGTCAGTAATGATAATAATTATTGAGAGCATTTTCTACTCTAGTGTTGCTTGCGCTAATCCCAAAAGTTCAATTTTCTAAAATCTCGTTGAATACCGATCACATAAGAAAATTCTGGTGGTCCTCCCGCAAAGTCTGTTAACCGTATCCTGGCACTCCGCATACTTTCTCTTATAATACATGCACTGAGGGGAAGAAGAAGGCATTAATTCAATAGCAAGAATTTGATTAGCTTGTGAAATCGCAGTCTTGAGGCCATTGTCACCAATTGGCTTCAATAAACCATCAATAAAGAAAATGACGCGTTCCTTTTGAAACAGGGATTCTTCCTGCTTGCAAACGTCCTTGAAGAAGGAAACAAGTTTCTCCGTAATGAACCCTAAAACGAATGGCCCATAACTTTTAATTTGGTCGTCGACAAGTTTTTGAAATCTTATCCCTGCATCCGTTAACAGTCGGAAGCCTTCCTCCCGAATCTCCTTTGTTCTCACTTTGCCCTCGTATGAAGAAAAGTGGAATTGTATTGGACAAAAGATTCTTGCACATTTGAGGTAAAACCAGGGCGTGAAAGTGTCTTGCTTGTTGAAGTAAAGCTCAATAACATCGAAAATGTATTTAAAGACGTCTTTTGCATTCTGGGTGACCAGGACAGGGGCTCCGCGGACAGCCAATTTTTTGAAGGAATGATGGCAAAGAGTATCCACAAATTGGTAGAGGGACTGTCTGGATGGGAAGTTTGTACTTGGAGCTCGGACCTAAACAAATGAAAGATTTTTTTAGAAATCAAATAGGATATGTTAAGTTTAAGAATGCACATATGACTATTTTCTTAAGACATGATAATTTACCCAAAAATCCGCCATCCGCTTGCTCTGCCTACTAAAATTCCACTTTTCTTGAGCATTCAGCTTTGTAAAAGCTCCCTTCAAAACTTCCCCATACTGTGGCAAAGTGCTATTCAGCTTGAGACAATATGCAACTGCCAGGTCGATAGCCTTCAACTGGACCAGCTCCGGCTCTTTAATCTCAAATAAATATTGTTGCAGCAAATGGTCAATGAATTCAACGGGGAGGTAATTTATAAATCTGGACGCAATCTCAAAGTTCCCAGCTTTAAACTCCACTTCTACGCATTTCCCACTCTTGCTTCCCAAGTCGGGAAATTTTTCCAAGCAAGTTAGGAAATAGTCCGGGAGAAAGTCGGCAGGCACGTGGACAACATTATTGAGGGAGTAAAATTGTTGGAGAAGCTCTTTGTCATCAGCAGTTAGAGAATTTAAGGCCCCTTTTAAAAAGCCCCAGTTTTCAGCCGTTGGTCGTTCCCCCAAAAGTTCAAACATGAAGGCTAGCACAGTCTCTTTTATGGTGTGATGTGTCTCGTTCTCCCAAAGATAAGCGAGAAGCTCTTGGTAGTCCTCGGTGCGATCATATATTTGACAAACGAGCCGAATGGAGTGCTTCTTAATGGAAATGTCTCGATCCAATAAATCCTCCTTTAGAAACTTTATCGCTTCTCTTAACGGAGCATGGAGGCAAAGTGAAGTCATTGGTCCCACAGAGGCCTGGATGTAGTCTTCCAGTACGCAGAATTTCAAGATGCATGCAAACGTATCGGCAATATACTGACAGGACGTTGAGACCTGTGACAGGGACTGAACAACCGCCGTTCGAATTCGATAGTCCATGTGAGCCGACTCGCCCAGGAGCGATAGGTCCATATCGTCTGGATAAAATAGCGAGACCAGATTCAAATAGCTTTTCGCGTCCCAGAGATAGCTCAGCACTAAAATGGCATTCCGTCTTTCAGTCCAGCTTGCTGTGTCATCCTGCGCCAGTTCCAGACATGCCTCCACAATAGAAGCTTGAAAATGGGGAAAACCTTGCGTCTTGATCTGAACAAAAAGTGAGCGATATGTCTTGAACAGCTTCTCGTCCAACTTAAGAATGAAGGGAACGATGCATTGAATATGGTAGCGGATTTCTTTGGGATCTGTCCTCAAAAAATGAAGCAATACAGGAGCCAGCGGGCATGTCTCCACATATTCCTTAAAGTAACCGGATCTGATTTCTGGGTCAGTTTTTAAAGCTTCCACAATTCTTTGACGGGTATGAATTTGTTGATTAACCATTGTATCTAGATAATCCGACATCATGATTTCCCTGAGTCGGCACACCAGCCACGGGAATTCCGTAACGGAGAGCCGTTCCGCCTTTGCCAGCCGACGATTTCTCATGTTCCACTTTGAAAATGTTTCGAATAACGTCACAATCCCTAGTCGCATCCAGTGACTGTCTGTATCATTGTGAATGTGTGCTTCTTCCCATGGGAATTGGGTGCAAATTAAATCTGTCGCATTCCTTAAAAACTCTCTGTGGAGCTCGGGGTTATGCTTTAGAAAATCCCAGTCTGGGGCTCCATACTTGTGAGTGTATTCTCTGGAGACCATCGCGTTAATAAACGTGTCGATTGGCTGATGTGTTTTCAAATGATATTCAATAATTCCCTCCAACAATGCTTGCGGTGGAGCTTCGTGATTTGCCCGAGCCAGTTTGATAAAGTCCTCCAGAGCCTCCCATACCGTGTCGCGGGTTATTCTTCGGAATCCAAACTTTTCTTCGATTGCTTTCAGGAATCTTTCCCGAATATTGGTATGACCATGAATCCATTTGGATACGATGATCTTGCATACAGCAGCGAGTGAGTCAAGGTCACGATCATTGATGTAGCATGTGTAGACCAGGAGCTCTGCAACTTCCGCTTTAATCTTCATTTGAACCTCTTCCAGCAAAATCTCCTTCAGTTTAGGCAAAGACTTTTTAATCCCCATGAAGGAAAACCAATAGGCCTCCATGTAGCGCTTGGACTCTTCACACTCTGGATCTCCAAATTTCGTCACATCTCCAGCATCAACCTTCATCCTCGCCACTTGTTCCCTATGACCCAATGGTAGAATCTCCATAATTTCTGGTGAAATGAATTCAGGTACTCCAAGAATATCACAGCGATAGTTTTCCCTGAAGCTGGTGTTAAGAACTGTGAATTTCTTAATTCTTGGGAGCTGATCTAGCCATTCGAAAAGAAAGTGGATTTGCTCCGGAAAGTGCTCAATTTCTTCAGGGAATAGGGCGCTAAAGAAGGATTGAAACACGGAGCGAAGATACTTTGCCACGTGGCGACGTCTCTTTTCTGGAATGAGGGAAGCAAACTTTTTTGCATCTACAATTAGCTTCCGGTCAGTTTTAAACAGCTTTTTTGCAGCTTGCCAAGTCATCTTTGGGAGGATTTTTGTATCGAACATTTCATACAGTTGCCAAACCTCTGCGGGGAAGTTTAGCCATAGATATTTTAGAGTCGTGTGGTATCCTCCCTTCCTCCTCTGAATAAGCTTGTCATGATCATAGAGCTTGTCCCGAATTTCAGAGAACACAGCTTTGATATAGTCCAACACGATGGTATGATCCTTTATCGCGATCCTCCTCAAAACTTGATCGGACGGCATAAGGCGGTGATTACTGAATCTATCAATCAACTTCTCTCTGATGAAATCCGACCCACAAGCCTGGAGCATTCCAGTGGCACAGTCACTCCCATAAGTTTCCTCCACTTCGGAATAAATTTGCTGGCTCAACTCTTCATTCTTTAGGAAACGGCCAAGCTGTTTGACAATCCGGTGCCGGGTGTTGTATGCCACGATGGGTAATACGGAGCGCATCAAATGCTCCGGCTCTGTCATGTCTGATCTCCCCTCCTCATATATCCAGGAGAAGGACAGGGCTCTCCGTACCAGAAACGTCTCTTCCATTTTTATCGCATCCACGATAGGATCAGGACGATCGAACTCGTGTGCAAGCTCAAGCCTGAGTCTCTTCGAGGTGAAATCCGCAGTTGAGATGGTCACTAATATATCGTCAAAGTCATCCTCCATCAGGGGAGTTGATTGATCGACCTTAACATATTTGACAAAGCTTTTGAGCTTCATCACTTTCTCCTTTATGGGCAGATCGTCAGAGCTCCAACTCAATTTCAGCTCGCCCAACTGCTCGTGGATTTCTGAAGAAAAAAATGGGATAAAGTCGATTGGATTTAGGATGACAGGAGAAAGTAATATAATCCTAATTGATCATTTTTCTCAACAAACACATCAACATCAGAAAGTTAATTCAGCGAAAACTAATATGTTTTTTTACTTACCCTCCATTATGGTACGACTGTGAAGGTCTCCTTTCCTCCAAAACTAAATTGAGCTTTTCTTTCTACTTGACAGAAAATATTAAGTTGTGGTGTTTTGTCCAGCAGGTGGAACAAATTACTTTGTTTCTGGTTCTTTGTTTTTTTTTACATTTTAGGAAACCTCCCACAATCCAATGTCTTCAACGTTGGGAAAAGGCAAAAACCAAAATAAATTATCAATCACTCCAGAAATTATCAGAGTGGCTCTTGGTCGACTCTGACAGACCTTATCGGTGCTGGGCTCTGGTCTGGTATGAATTTCTCAAGTCGAGTGCAAATCTTTTTCACTCTATTACAAATCCTTTTTTATCCAGACTATATAATACCCCATTTCTCCTCATAACATGCTAACGGGAGGGCTCAATTTTGACAAAGATGGATATTATTAGACATTTTTCCCCTTTTTATACACCTCCAACTATTTAACCTTGATATCATATCCTAGCCAATTGGAAACCCGCAGTTTTTATGCTAACTGTCTTAAATCTGACCTCAACATTCCTTAACAAATTGTTGATAGGTAGAGTTGACGTAAATGATATTGATATCATAAAACCTCACTAGACTCTTTGATTCCGGATGTCGGAATTCTACAAATCCCCTAAAATGCTCAAGTTATTTCAATTTGCCCAGGAAAAAAAAATCCGCTGTCGTATTGCAGGCGAATACCAAGAAGGTATGTGGGAAAGAGCTGAACTGTCAGGGAGAAAAATAGTCCAGTTATTTACGTCGCACACGAGACGATTACAGGGACTGGGCTGTAAACTCGTGGAAGTTTTTCTCTTTCGTGTGGAAACAAAATGGAAACGATTGATTACTTATTGTGCTAATCGGCATGTCGTTGGCGTTAGTCTTTAACTTTCCTGAGCTTTTTCCATCTAAACGAAAACTAGTATAATATTGATTGTTTTTTATTAGTGTCAGGTGATGTACTTCCTCTACCCATGTATGTTGATTAGAGACCAAGAGCCACACATTCCACATTGAAATCTTACTGTCCAATAAATTGGCTTCAGTTTTTACCTTTGGCTTAAGTAATTTCTGTCCAATTTCAGTTAGGTACTCATCCCCTCCAAAAAAGCAATCGCCAATTGTGTTGATGAGGATCGGCATGCCATGCGAATTGCGATACTTAGCTTAGAAGAAGTAGGTATACATTATGAATAATTTGGAATGAACATCGGACCGGCGACACCCCAAAAAAACTATTTACTAGAATGACAAAGACCTACTTAAACTGTCTTTGGTGAAAGTTGGGATTTACGTTTGGTCTGATGGATAAAATCAGGAATTATATGTATTTATTACACTAGCCCGCAAATATCTTGATCTCCGTTTGTTATAGCATTTCCGGATCTTATTCTATCAAGGCTGAAAGTTGCAGAACCGATACGAAACTTAAAAATAGAACAAAATATATTTGCCTGCGTCTTCGCGAAAAAAACCCAATTTTTCTACTATTCCATTCCAAATTTATTATTGTTTTCAGGTACGTGGTATGACGGAATTCACACTCTTTGCTTGGGATAAGAACTACGTGCCTGTGAAGGAGGAGGTGAAAAAGTAGACTGAAACCAGGTGGGTAATCATGAAAGTGCATTGTTTTACGAGGCTAATGGGGAATGACCGTAATTTGTAAAAAAAAAATGCTGTTGGGTATTGCATCTAGATATGTATACGTATTTTGGAAATGTGCAGTCATGTCACCAAGAAAATTATGGGGAAGGAAAATTTTCTCCTACGAAAAATTACTACACAGTAATTCTTTGATTATTCCCTAGAGGCATTATTATAAATACCCCCGTTCCACAAAGGTATAGCACATAATCAGCCATAATCATGTCGGGAAAGCATGCAACGCTGCGGAGAAAGTTTTTCACTTTTTTGTGTCGCTTTCATTTTATGTATGAGGCTATACAAAGTTTTTTACATTCCATCCGAGGCTACAGAACAGTAAACGAAGTTGGCATGTGGAAGTGCAAGAATGTAAAATTATATCATATCATTTGAATGGTTTTGACTGCAATTGCTAGCGTGGAGAAAGGACTAATGAAAGCCTTTTATGCTCCTTTTCCCTTCCTGCTGCTCTGCTTCTGAACGCGAGCGTACTTAAAACGTCAATGGGATGTGTGCATGGATAAGCACAGGCACACCTCGAGAAATATTCATTTTTGTTTGTGTAAAGTAAAGACACGCATGAACGGGTCACGAAAAACAAGACGAAACACTTCCTTTTCAGCTTTCACGCGATATGCTGTAAAATACAGAGCTATTGAAACGATGCTTTAAAAGATGCCTATAAAGTACGTGTTATACAAGTTGCACTATTAACCATTCTCACTAAGTAAGAGTTCAATGTAAGTTGTAAGCAAGCATGATGTAAAAGTTTGTTGGAAAGGGTGAATGGTGAATCCATAAATGTATGACATGATGGAAGTCAAAACTTTTAAAATGTCCGAAACCCCTGTTATTAAGCTTTATTGCGAATTGGCTTCGTGTAAGACAATGAACGAAAGTTTTGTTAGAAACCTTACATGGTTTGTAGTAATCTGGAGAATTCTCCTCTGTAGAAGATAGTTTAATAATTACGAATGGAATGACTGCATTGTATTTCAATCTAAATAGTTTAATCATACGTTACAGAAAATTCATTCGTCGGTTGTTCCAGCGTTAGTAATTAGGAAAATTTACATGCTAAATAGTCTAGCACTATGCATTAGAGTGCAATGTCATGTCTTCAGTACGTACAGTCCTTATCAATTATCCGAAAACCTTAAAGCATTTGCATTAGAGCACCTATTTTTGCACTTTTGTTATTCCTCAACAGAAGACCAATGCGGCTTACAAAAACAAAGTAAGAATAGTTTTTGTAATTGAAAGTTTACATTTTCATGATAGCCCATATTGAAATTGTCCATCGAATAAACCTAATTCAAAAATTGCGTTTCTGCAGATGCATATGAAGTTTTAGTGGCTTTTAAGTTTCCAATAAATTAAAAACAAGTGTGCATCCCCTTCCTCCAAAGAACTCCTGTTCCGTTTTCTACTTGTAAAAACGTCTAATTATACTTTGACGGTTAAAGACCTTTGCCCCGTTTTGCCCGCTTTCAATTATACCTTCAAAAGTGATCATTAGTTTCAGATTCGTGTTATGCAATGGATATGTCAGTCATATATCGTTATAATTCATTAGTCCTAAATTAATCCAGTTACTTTTATTCGACATACATAGAGTAAATATAGAGTGAGAGCTGGAAATGAAAAATGAAATCAGTTCAGCAACCATAATATTATGGAGTTGCGTGCCCGGAAACGAAACGCCGCTAATAATATATTCAATACAAAAGGTAATGATGAAGGAATAGATGGAACTGCAATGGAGAATGTAAAATACTTATTGAAATCCAAACAATACCCTAAAATAACAAAAGAAATGAGTTCACAGAGGCAACGACTTTCTCCCAGGTCGTAGCGTGCGTTGTCATTCACTGGAATAGCTCACTTTTCCAAACAGGTTCTGTGGAAAAGTGGGAAGCGTGAAAGCAAGAAGCTGGAGCTAATGTATTTGGAGATGGGTTCCAATAAAAAAGAAATTTTCAAAAAATTACAGAAATCAACACATCCTCAGTTGAATTGAAAGTTGCAGTGAGAGCAGACTCCAGTCAAAATCTCCACACAAGTGCTGAGATCTGAAACGTAAGATTTTATTCATTCACACATTTACTCATTGTAATTGTGACATTTGTAACTCATTCCAGTTCAAACCTAGTCTACTTCATCTAGTACAAATGATGAAGTGAAACCGGAGATCTTTCAACTTGATAGCGCATTTATCACAAGAAATATGAACAAGTCGACACTCTCCTTCCCCTATACAGGTTAAAATTACAATTTATTTCTTACGGAAGCTGAACAACCGAGGAGGAGACTGAGAGAAGCGGAATCAGCACCATCATCTCATTATCATATCAGATTGGGCAAGGACGACATACCAGCTTCTTTCCTCTTTACCAAGTAAGAAACTTTTCTGTCCTTTTGGAAGCACTTCCATCGCATCGCTTCATACCCAAAAAGTTATCACAATAGCATATTCACAAAGAAGAAAGATTTCTCCTAGAAGACTTCACGTGATAAGCATTGTAGTAGGGGAAAATTGACGTATTTTTTTAACAAAAAAAAACTTTGTGTGCTCACTGGTTAGTTCTTTGGTGTTGGTAAGTACATTTCCATTTCCCCTTCGCCATTTTTTCATGTTTAAAATTGTGAAGCATCTCATACTTATCATGCACGCCTATTGTAATATATTGCATTCCAGCCCGTTTTTTCATACTCTCATCCAAAGAGTGCATAAGGACATAAAGTGCTCTACGCATTCTATTAAGGAATATTACCAAATTATGACAAAATGGACGAGAAAAGAAGAAAGAAATTATATGGAGTTTTGCATGCATGGATGGATGTACAAAAGGGAGATTTTTTTGTCGCTTTTCCTTTCCCGTCTGCCATCGCATCGATGGTTTCAGACATAGGTATATGCTCAGTGTGCTCTTTATGCTGATGGGTGAAATCCTTCTATAAAATGGCTATACTGTGAGAAATTTTTTCTTTCCAATATTACACTCTGCATGACGACCAGAGCAGGACGAAATGCACAAAAGTTGAAATTGTTTTCCTCCTCCCGGCTCCCTTCCATTCCAGCCAGGCCATATTCTCCAGAAACGTTCTTTATTTGGCGTGTGGAATGGGATGTGGGAATCCTTAGGTTGGAGAATGCAGTTTTCCTCTGGACATTGTGCACTGCACATATATGCACAGAAAATAAGGAGGGATGGAGACGGGAGAAACAGACTTGAGAGCTAAATACGGAACGTTCACGGTCGGATAAGTGAGATTGAAAGGATTTCTTCTACCTTTCGAGCAAAATACGAGGGAGTAAAGTGTTTCTTAAAAGCGGGCTGGATTTTCAACGCTTCATTTTTACTCAGCAATATAAAAAAAAGCGTTGTAATCAACTTCATTACCTCTTCGGCATGGCTGCTAATGCCAAGGTTCTTTTCACTCTGGTATAATTTGTTTTGCAAAATGCTGTAAGCGAGAGAGAGAGAGTGATAAAAACAAGCAAAAAAGGGGAAACATACAAAGCCTTAGCTAAACTCGGTATCCTCCCACATCCCACATCAGAGCTTGAGATGAGATGATGGACCCAACTAATATTCTGTAAGTTGTTGCTTGCTACTCCTAATTTAACCTAACAACATTATATCATCATCATCCCATTGTTAATTTTTTAACCATCATAATAAAGCACCGAAGATTATGTAGCATGTATACCATGACCAATTCATCTTTTCGTAATTTTGGTGGAAAGAGTGGACATAAAAAAATGACTTCTTTCGTGTTTCTCCAATAAACTGCTCTCATGCTGCTTTAAACGTCCATGCCCATTCCACACAGTCAATATTCAACTTAGAAGAAATTTAACATTATTCAATGTTGGTGGTGGTGGTGCTGCATGTTTACAGCCTGAAAATGACACACAACACAATAGCACCACACATTAGACAACCGTGAAGAAAGCGTATAGTGTTGGCGGAGGGAAAAGATTACGTAATAAATGGCAGTCCAATTTTGTTTTCATGTGTGGATCCTCCAAAACAACGCTCCGGAGTGAGTGTCATGGCCGGGCATTTCATTCCATATTTAGGCTGTCAAACCATTAATTGTGCAGCTATAGTGCATCCATCCGACTATCTCGTGTAATATTGCATGATATTTTTTTTTGCTCGAGAGTCAATAGCCGGTGTGCGCTGTTGGTTGGAAAGCATCATGTAGCATGTAGCCATTGCCATCATCTATCCCCTATCCATCTGTAATAAAGTATGACGGATTGTGAAAAGTGAATGCACTTGCATTCAAGTAGAGTGAGGTGAATATATGGCTTTCTTTCAAATACTTCTATTATATTGGATTATTAGCGTCAGCAAAAATCCAGAGGGTTGGGGCTTTAGCGGTGGGAATAAAATAGAGGAGAATTTTTTTTATTGACTAAACTTTTGACTAGATTGCAGCCATGATTTGTGTGGTTACTACCATATATTTGGGGAATGATAGTTGATAAAAGTCTTTATTTCGACTCGGTTCTTTTCTCTCGAGATCCGTGGAGGAGTTCATTCAATTCATTTCAGGTATGGATGATTTTTATCTAGAAATATTTTTTGATATGATGTGTCTCTATCATGAAATCACATCTAATCATCGCACTATATCATTACACCATCATCATCATAATCACGGTCACTGATGAGGATTCACATATGAAAAAAAAATCCAGAGGAATAGCTACTCCTAATAATAAGGTTTGGGGAAGGTGCATTAGCATTGCTAACAACGAGCAACAAAAGTCAAAGTCACTGTAAGGACATTCCTTCCTCTTTTTCTAGAGAATTCATATATAAAAAACTCTTTTCGAGCTAAATAAAAGGAGAGAATGCATAATATGGCTGGCTCACGACGTGCCATAGTGCTGATTCATTCTTTACTGCCGAAACGAACATGGGCTTATTTATGGACATATGAGCTACTTGATCCACTATCCGATTCCTCTGCAAAAGCAAATGTTTCCGAGGCTGATATGTGATATGATATGATTGCAAGTTTGAAACTTGTGTGAGCAATGCAATCTAAATGTAATGCTATATGTACGAATCCTGTCTGATTAACAACAGAAGATGATTTGCTCCGCTTGGTATATGGCATGGTTGTGTAGTGGAAGGAGAGTGAAATGATATAAGGCACTACAAATGAGATATTTACTAGGGCTGGATCGGATGCTCTTGTATGATTTTTTCCCATTATGGATACTCAAAGGAAATGATGCAACTCGTCAGCTTTTGATTGTATGAGAGGGAGATTCAGCATTCAAGTGGAATATATTATGGCTTTGCTCGTGTGTCATGAGAAGACTCGTGTAGTCGTCTCTGACATTGGCGTTTCTATATAGGGATTTGGGGTATGGATGGGTGGATGACTGCCGGAGAAGTCTTATAGAGGTAATTCTAATGTTTTTATCATCATCATTCAACAAAAACTTTTGGTCTTGTTGGGGCTTTTTCCTCTCCCTGGCTGTGATTAGGAGGAATTCCTATTCCAATAGACAGTCTCATTCCACTTGTCGTGCTATTCATCTGACAGTCTTTTCTCGTCCTCACTCCATCCACATCTCTGCTTGGTCGGCTTCTCCACAGTAATTGTCTCTGGGCTTCCTTGTGCTCTTGGCTAATTAGTTTGGCTTTCAGTTGGCTAGAGGAGAAGGAGGAAGAGAAGAAGGTAGTATTATGTAATAGACGCGTTTGTGTACTGAAAGGTTGCTGTGCTCCTTGTTGTGTTTGAACTATATACTAATTGTCAGTGTACAGAAGCATTAACTCTTCGAGAATCATTCGCATAATTTGTAAGTTAGCTTCCTTTATTTGTTCCAATTTACATGTTAATTACAGAAAATTAGGATATTTGCAAGTTAAATTTATTCGGGGGAGGGCTGACATGACTCACCTTTTAGAGTTGGCTAGCTACCTATCTAATGCATGATATCGTATTGCTTCAGTGACTTTGAACTCTGAAGCTGGCAACTATATATCAAATGATAAAAAAACAGTGAAGTGTGTAACTCGTTTTCGCAATCTCTTTTCAGGAATTTTTTGGAAGCCATATCTACTTTCATTTCCGAGAAGAAAAGGATTCTTGAAAGGCTTGGGATTTTCATGAATGGTATGTCGTTATTCTTATTATAATATTCTACATAAATCCAACCCGGTTTATTAATAAGTTTGAGATATGATATGCACTTGCAGCAGTAGAATGCTAGGTATTACGACCATGAGGAGAGAAATTATGATTATATCTCCAATAGTGGAGCAAATTCCTGGTACAATCTGTCAAAAAAAATGGCAAATGCCATAATTATTTACACTTTATTACACCAAGTAATATGGCTTTAACATTCTCATGAAAAATTGATTTATTGATTTGGAGTAACCTTTAAGATATACCTAGATGGTACATAGGGCACTGCACTGTCAGAAAATTTTCTTTTCATCTGAGACCCTATTAGATCAACAAGACTAGGAGCAAGCCATATGTACAAGGCAAAAGGTTAAGTGATGGCACGTATTCTGCCAAGTAGTAAAACAAATTTTGCTAGATAATCCTCAGCAAATATTTATTTACGTATTCGTCATCCGTCAGACCACCTACGACTACTGTGTTGGTAATATAAACAAAATTAATAGAATTAAGATTCATATTTCACTCCCAAAATGATGTCCTTTTGGCCCGATCTGGGTAGAAATAACATTGGACTGTGAGCTTCCTCCCTCCTTAACAGTGTAACAAGTACGGTAGTGTTTACGCTGTCAAAATAAGCAATGGACTCACACACTCGACTCAATTCTGTTATTATCATTCATCGTTCCCTAACATTTCCGTGAAAGCTTGAAAGGATACAGTGACAAGTATAAACGTAGCCATTCTCCGTGTTACGCCAATTTGAGTTAACATGGAATTTAAAGAGGGTTAAAACCAGGAAACCGGTAGCTTAACAGATATATACACATTTCTCCTTTCCTATCTAGCTGGGAAAAATATCAAGTATGCATAAGGTCCCGATAGGATAGATACCTATATCGCACCAGACGGTTTTCACTTGACTACTCGCAGTCTACGAGAGATGGGCAGCCAGTCTGGCATCGCATGGCAGACCGGCTTATCCTTCCCTTTCTTCTTCTTCACCGAACCAGCCATATAACTTTGTCTCGTGTGTGCGGTCAAATTCTCTAACGCAAATTTCCATAATATCCTATTTCTGCAGGATTTTTCCTAAATTATAGTTGAAGTTGAAGTTGAATATAGTTGAATATAGTATAAGTTGAAGACGATATTTAAGTTGAATTTCTCTTAAAATAGAGCAAAGGAAATCGGCTTGTATAGACTTCTGTTCCATAAACTTTTTCAAATGTATAGAAACATTAGCTCTTCTCCAGCAAAGTTTGCATAGTTGCATACATTATGAATTGCATAAATTTATACAATTTTTCGGGAACGCGCATTTAATCAAATTGCATAACCCTTCACATAAGACGGGTTGCATACCATTCAGCTGATGGTGTCATCATGTAAACAGAACAATGCCGTTCAAGCAGGACGTGATTAATGCAGTAATTAAAGAAACAACTGTTTCTTTAATGCTCGTAGATTCATCAGGTTAGTAATTAAATTATCTCTGATTTTTCAAGTAATTTGTAGAAATTGAATCAATTTATTTGCAAAGAAATAAGCATATTAATATGATTAATATTATTTCGCATTCCTTTTTAAACTTTTGTGTATTTAGATGAAGACGAAGGCAATGAAATCATTGACGAATTCGAAGAAAGTCTGTTAATTTTAAACTCATTCAGATATGCAATTAAAAATCCTCCAGTTCCAAAGTCATCACAATGGGTTAACGAAATTCTGCCATTCTTAGACGAAAGAAGGTTTAAAGAGATTCTGAGAGTGTCCCGCGTTGAGTTTTCGGCGATTTTAAATCTTTTGAAGTCCAGTTCTCTCTACAACGGTGCCCGCTCTTGTCTTCAAACGCCTATTCATAACCAGTTAGCCATCGCACTTTACCGACTAGGGAGTTATGGAGATGGTGCCACAGCGTCAAAAATATCTGGGTTATTTGGAGTTGGAGATGGAGGAACGATTGAGCGCATATTAAACAGATTTTTTACGGTAATTTGCATATATTTAAAACATGAAAACTATAGTTTAAACAATAAAACCTTGTGCAGTATCTGTGAAACTTAAATTTGATTTTAGGCAATGTTAGCGTTGGAAAAATCCTATATCCAGTGGCCTAACAAGGATGAACGGGAAAAATTGGTTACCGAGACGTTAGATGAACTTCCAAACTGCATTGGTTACCTCGATGGATGTGAAATAAATTTAGCTGAAAAACCTTCATTGGATCACACCAGTTACTATTCACGGAAACAAAATTATTCGGTCAAACTACAGGTACTTGACTTGATATGCGAACCTAAATAACTATGTAGTAAATCAATTCATGTGAAAAATTAACTGCATTTCAAAATAATTGGACCTTTTTAGGCAATTTGCGACAAAAAATTAAGAATAAGGCACACGTTGGTTGGATTCCCAGGGAGCGTTCATGATGCAAGGATATTCTCACATTGCAATATTGCCAAATCCCCAGAAAACTATTTAACCGATTCGCAATGGATTGCAGCAGATTCTGCTTACAAATTATCCGGAACTGTCATAACTCCTTTCAGAAGCAATTCCACATTTCGAACTGGAAAAGAAAGACGAATGTTCAACAAATATTTTAGTTCATTCCGTGTTCGAATTGAACATTGTTTTGGCATTTTAAAGAAACGTTTTAGCAGTCTAAAGGAGCTAAGAATTAGAATAAAGGATAAAACCAGCCATGAATCAGTTTGCAATTGGATTAGAGTTTGCTGTATTCTTCACAACATTTTATTGCCATTTCGAACCAGCGATGATGATGATGACGCTTTTGATGAGCTCCAAGTTGACGAAGAAAATATTGGATTGGATGATCAAGAAGGAAACGCAAAGCGAGAGCAACTGTTTATAACGTTGTTTAACCAACAATAATTTATTGCGTAATAAAGTAATATATATCATTCAAATAAAGGTTAACTTTACTGACTAAATTGTAATTTAGCTATTTCTAGTTTGCACTTCATTTCTTGCTCAATTCGATACTTTTCAATGCGCTCAGTTTGTTCTAATTCCATCTTTTTAATATCCATTGTCTGCAGTAACTTCTTTTCTTCCAGTTCTAGCTTCTTTTCTTCAAGATTTAGCTGTTGTGATCTCCATTTCTCTTCAGAATCCACTTTTATCTGCATAAAGTCCAGTCGCCGATTTTGAATTTCCGTGAGTGCACTCAATCCATCACTAGATTTCCGCTTTAAATTTTTTGGAATAGCTGGCACAAGTGGGGGTGTAGGAGTGCGAGCAGCACCAGACTGTTCCACCAAATTGGACTGCGGAATTGTTGGACTTTGCAAGTTTAGGCTGTCCTCAACATCAAATTCAGGAAGAATTACTTCAAAAGAGGAATTCTGATCTGCAAGTTCCTCATTTTCATCAAGAGATGTTCCACTTTCAATAATAATGGGTGGGTTGACATTGACACGTGATCCAAAAATTTCATCCAGTAGATCAAACAACGGGCACTTCCCCAAAATATAGGCTATAATTTTAAATATAAATTTGTAACGTTTCATCAGTATTGCGGTAATATTGGGTTTAAAAAAGAGCTTAAGAAATTCATTTAACTACCTTTGACGCTCTCGGGACCATCCGTTTCCAGTACCCCTTGCCCTGTTTTTGATCGCCAATCAATCATCTTCAAGTACGCATTTTTAAGATTCAAGACTTTAGCCTTCAACTTTATATGGTTCACTCCAGGTAGATTTAAATCATCAAGCATTTTCTCATAGTACACTTTTGCGGTAGGTTTCTGAAATTAAAGTAAATACGGTCATAATTCTTTGAATAATTTTACTTGCACACAGTTAATAATTTAATTGTTTAAATATAATAGTAATAATGAGAATGCATCTTAACGTTACCAGTTACCTCAATCGTAGCTCCATTTAGAACCGTTTCCCGTAATTTTTCACAAACCATTTGGTCCTCTTCCGGGGTCCACTTCCTAATAGCAGTAAAATGCCGTCTTCGGTTAGTACGATGTTCACGCATTTTAAACTACCACTAGTTTTATTTGTTTCTAAAATTAAAATAATTAACCAAAAAAAAATAACTAAAACTATCAAATGATTTAGATGGGAAGGGAACAGATGGTCTGATCAACATCAACACATCATATGAATCACTCCATCACAGCCAATCTATGCAAGTAAACAAGCCTCCGAGGTGAATAAGTTCATACAATTTCATAGCGACTGCTCAGCCAATCAGCGGCCAGAAGTGTTATGCATTTCATAAGTTATACTCTGCATAAGTTATGAGGGACTTATGAAGGCAACTATGAACTTTGCTGGAGAAGAGCTATTAGTTTACATATACAGGTTTCATAAAAAAAAATTCTTCTGGATAAATGTCATTATAGAAGTTTGCATTATGCACTTTGCTCTGGAGCCAACTCTCCAGACATTTTCCAGTTCACTTTTTCCCCCGCTCCCTTCTCCCACCACCAACCGAATTGTTAAAGAAACATACAAAGAGTCGTTCACTCATTCATACGTAGGGAACTCAACCCGAAAACATGGCTCACCCACAGTGAAAACAAACGAAACATTCGTAATATCTCTGTAATAATGGAAATCGAATGTAATGCTGCTACTCCTCCACTTCACCCCGTGAAATGAGAGATGGGGAATAGAAAGTAAAAGGAGAGAAGATAGAAAGCTGCAGCTGTGAAAAAGGGGAAATGGTGATCGCTATGTAAGTAGCCTAAAATACTTTTTTTTCATTTATGCTTTTTTTAGCATCCCCATTCAGTCTGGGAAATGTACTCATTGACATTATACTCAAGTCATATATGATATGGAAGGAGCTCCGAGGAAGGAAGCAGATAAGACTGAGTTTTCCTTGTAAACAGACAAAACATCACATCAAACATATGTACGTCGAGTTACGTAACATGAAACAGTTATATGGAGGGACTGAGCACGTATTGTTTTTCATCCTTTTTCCTCCAAATAATACGAGAGATAAATAAACAGGAAAAAACAGACTTTGACAAAAAAAAACGGTACCTTTCCCTCCAGACCAGAGTTGCTCATTGGCTCTTCCCAAGAAATGGGAGAAAGAAGCCGGAGACGTTCTTTTGATATTTTAGTGCAAGCAAGTCTTTGCATTTCACTCTTGCCTGGAGAGTGGGAGTGCGAGTGCCATGACATAATAAACATTTCACTTTTATACTCTCCTCTCTCGAGAGAAGTGTTAGTGACTGAGCGGCTTAGATTTAGTTGCGTATTTTCTCTAAGGACAGTTTCAACTTGTTAGTTTGTGGCAGTGTGCAGAAGTGGTTAATGGCCAAAATGGGCTATGTAGGGGAACTACCTATTTCATTTCAATGCTGTAAAAATTTCTTGATACCTTACCACCACCATACCACCGTCACAGTTTACACAGGGGTAAGTCATACAAGCATATTTGTAGTCGTCGTAAATTGTTACGGATGGTGGAGTAAACATAAAAATCTGTCTGTCATTCAATTACGCTATTACACATGTGTCTGGGAAAGTATAAAGGGGAGATGCCGACTTTATTCGAAGAATTTACAGGATATTGAGAAGAAGTAAACGGAAGAGGAGTAAATAAAGGCTGTGACGTATGATATATTTCATTGTGACTGAAAAGGTTTAGAATTGATTTGGTACTCAGCTATCGGAAGTGGATTGGTTATTTTTTGCGAAAGGGAAATGTCTAGCGTTTTGTTTGCCTGCAAAATCCAACTATTTTTCTGAAGGAAAATAAGTACCACTCAATATCTTTATCTTTGGGATATTTTTTTTAAATAACTTTTTAATATATTTCGTGTCTAATATTGAGCTTCTCATGTGTCTAGGGAAAGGACACTTCAAGGTAAAGTAAAGGAGTCTCGTATATTTTACGTCGCCGGAATGAAAATCCAAACTTGCGTAAACCAGCCAGAAGCAGGCATGATGAGACTGTAAAGGATGGCTACTTGTCTCTATTGCCAAGATGTGAATTTTTTATTATCTACCTATTCAAATGGGCTATCGTAGGAAGGATACTTTCTTTTGTTTTCTTTCCTCCAATGGGAATCGGAAAGAGCGACCTTAACAAGATTATTTTAAATTCTCCCCTTTTTCTTTGTATTCGAGAAACTTATTGCCCTTTATGGATATCGGTAGAGCGCGTGAAAAAAATACTGCTTTTTACCACAAAAACCACCAATCTTAACCTTTTCCTTTTTCTATCTCCATTATTTTTAAGAGAAGAAGGATCCTTATCATTGGGAGTACATGGAGTGGAGTAACCTGCAAGAAAAGTAATATGATGTACAATAGATCATAGTTCAATGTCCTATAAATAAAGATTAAGAGATCCGATCTTTTAGGAAACCCAACACGGAGAGGAAAACGGCGGGTGTCAGTGCCTTTCTCATTTCCACCCCATGTGTGCTAGGATGTAGGCTGTTGGGAGGAAATGGAAACTGGCGAGTTTGGGCTGTAGTCGGGTAAATAAAAAAGTGAAACATGAAACAACCATAACAAGGGCCAGACCATGTGTAATTTATCTTTGTAAAAGAAATAAGTAAAATAAACGGATGGACAGGTACGGGGAAAGAAATTAAATGAAATGGGAGTAAATTATAGTGCTGGAAAGGGGAACGCAGGGGACTAGCAATTGAAAAAGGGAGAAGAGGAAAGGTTGATATGGCCTATGTAAGTTTTGTGGTCGGGGTATTATATGGCCGGTCACTAATGTCGGGATGGAATAAAAGACAGACTTTTGCTAGATAGAGCTGAGAATGAGGTTTTGGCCAGAGAAATGGGAGCTCTTTTGTTGTAAAAAAATTAAGGGAAATGGACAATGGGAACATGTTCTTTTCACTTTCTTATTTGTGGCAGCATTATTTCGGTTTGCTAAATTGTTAGTTATGGCACAGTAGCCATTTAATTAACAGGGAACTTTGATAAAAGTCAGATAAGACACGAAAATAAATTGTACAAAATGAAAGTGTATAAATTTTTACAAAAAAATCAGTCTTCGCAATAATAATCATGGGATAGGGCAAGCAATACAGGAATAGGGCTGAGTTTATCCATTTACTCTACAAAAGAAAAAAGTTGAATGAACTGATTTAGTAATGAAGGAAGGAATATGAAAGAGACGGAAACAGAATGAATTTGAGTGTTAGGGGGAAACTGAATGGAAATATATTATGCAATTATAGAAACTTCGGAGCATTCTTTTCAACATTTTTATTTATTCAGACATTTGAGTGAAAGTAATATTTGACTTATTTTTTTTACAGTTGCAGACAGGCATTTCATAACCCCTGTTTAAGTAGCGGCAAGCCCTCATCCAGAATGCTTTCATTAACCTCCCCTTTCATATGACTTTTGTTGTTTTTCCCCAACTTTTTAATGACCTTAGCGGAGGAGAGTCACACACGTGAGGGAAAGCTGTACTCGAGTTGGGATGATGTCATTTCCAACTGCTTTCCCTTTCCTCGCCTTCCTCACTAATGCGCTCTTTGCGTGGCTCAACAAATTGCACTCTACCTGCACAACATTTGTGTTTGGTCACTGTCACTATAGTCGTTTTCTTAAAGAAAATCGAGCTATACAATTTTTATGAGTTCCTTCGTCATCAGAGTCTAGAGGAAAGCTGTTGTGTTGTACGGGATTTTGTACAACATGGCAGTTTCCAGTTTAGCGTTTCATTTTCCATTTAAGAATGCAAGGAGGAGGATGATGACTTCCTTCCAATGTGAAAAGTTGAATGTTCCCTGTATGTTCCTAGCTACTGGATTGCTGTCACCAATTCGGCGGCTACTTCCAGCCCAGCTCGTTCGAAGTTTCCGTTGCTCCTTTGTTAGGGCAAATTATACTGTGCATGAGCTGGGAAGAATAGGGAATAATTCTGACTCACTCTATTTGATTGTCAGAAGTTTTTTTTTTGAATTGCCTTTCTTGGCTCAATGCTCACTTCCATCCTGTGAGTTTGGCTCATGCATTATTTTGGTTCCTCTCTGACTGTTCTTATTACACTTACTACCATGAATCATCCTTAAAGATTATTAGCAAAAGTTTCTTTTGTTGGTTCGTTGGTTGGTCAACCTTATAGCTTCAGAATAGTTACTCTGTTGTAAGGAGAAAGGAGAGTAAAGGCAAAAATTAGACGTGGAATTGGACTGGCTGACGATGAGTAATAAAAAGGCATGAAATCCGTACATGGCTCAATAAATATCATGACATTATTAGTCTTACTACCTTTTGTCTGCATGCATTCAATCTACTTTTTTATCGACAATTCTGCCAGATCATGTTCATAAAAATCTCTGCTACCTATATTTGCTGGAAAGGAATGGAGAAAAGCCGTTAAGTTGAATTACCCCTTAAAGTCAGCATTAAGTATTTGAACAGAAGCACAATTGCATTGAATAGGGATAAATTGGTCCAAATATCATATCATGACTGTACATATCTCGACCCTTCCGTGAAATATGTTTTAAAAAATACGTTTTGGAATATATGTGCTTAGGTACATAACAATATGTGAAAGTAACAATGCTTTGAGAATAAAAAATAGTAACTGGTATTTTTTTTATTTACCAGGTGTTGTCTGGACCTCATCAGGCTAGCAAGACCTGTACAGAACTGAATCCAAAGGGGGCTCAACTATAATACATCCGAGCATTCAACTCTCTGCATACAATTTAGGAACTTTTTAACAAGCCGTTTCCATCTTCTAACAGGGAATACAAGGGGGAAACGCTCTACTATTTTCTCCTCAAGTAGATCTTATTCCCCGGAGCAAATAAAAAGAAAAAATTGGAGAAAGTAAGAGAAAGAAAGTCGCCAGCTATAATACATATGATATAGGAGTGATCATACCATAAAAAAGCCACCACCGATAGGAACAGGAGCAAAGGCATAATCAACGTTGCTCCTCTTTTCCCTGCTATATAGCCTGGAACTTTCAACCTGTGAGAATAATGGCCTTGCCAGAGATCCAGGAATTCCTCAAGGAGCTCCACACAGCGGATGTTGAACCTTACGGGTTGAGGCAGCTCAAGTTGAACGCGCTCACTCGAAAGGTGTCTCAAACCGTTTCCCGGGATGATGCCGACAACCTATTAAATTCCATCGAACCATCAGACATTAACTCGAAACGGGTGAGACTTGAGCTCGCCAATGCCTTCCAAACGCCTGGCCCCGTTCTGGAAGCATTCAAAAGCGAAGACAAGGTTTTAATCGAGCGAGCACTCCAATTCTCATGGATTTATAGTGGACCCAGCTCAATCCTCAAGCTGAATGGGAACAATGACTTGGTTATGAACGTGTTCCCACGCATCTCCTACTCCTGTAGGAAGCGGATCATTCACCGGTTCAGCAAGTATTGCAATGATGAGCGGAGACTGGAAGGGATTTATCGGGCTATCGAGGAAAAATACGGGATAGCTACAGCAATAAAATTACTCCCTGCTTGTAGTCAATCCTTTATCGAGCCGATATTGATGGACGAGAAGAAAGTGGCATTGACAAGCCGACAGTTGGACCAGATCCTGAGGAGATATCCCAACCTGGCCATTTCCTACCTGAATAAATTCTTCGGTTTATTGTTAAAGGAGAGGGAGAACAATAAATATTTGACAAATGGTTCGTATGTAGAAGTGCTTTCCAAATTGGCTAAACTGCAGCCCGAGCAGTTCATGGATTTATATGAGAAATATGGAGATCTCATAGCTGGGCTCAGTTTCGGGCAAAAATTGACTCGCTCACTATTGAAAAATGAGAAGACTCTAGAACGCATCATGGAGTCCTCTTCCAAGTACGCTCGCATACTTCACCAGCGTGAAACGATGAAACGGTTGGACAATGAAAAATTCAAAAGATTTTTTACATCATTACTCCCCCCTTCCATAACCTCCTTCCAGCCCGTGTTTGAGATTGGGAGACAAGGCTACCGAGGGGAAAAAGACTCCCTTTCCGTTTGGCTAGAGAAGCTTCCACAGGAGAAAAGATTTAACGTGCTGGAAGAGGCTTTTGAAACTGTTTACAAAAAGAAATTGCTAGAGTTCCCAGAGTTCATGACTTCACGCCTTATCCAGCTATTGCCAGTGGAGGAGCGGGGAAAATGGATTGATTTGAGGTTGACTACCCCTGACAGCCAATATCTCTACCAGAGTTATGGCAATGTTCCCAGTCATCATGAAGGATTCTGGGAGGCATTCCGAGAGACAAGTCAGTCCATCCCGAAGTTAAAAGGGTATCTTTCAGTGGAGCCCGATATGCATCGGAGAGCAGAGCTCCTATCCATGCTTGTGCTAACCTGCTTCGTTAATAATGATTTGAAGGCACTAGAGGACGTTTGCAAGTATGTGGCGGCCAGGTTTAGGAATGATCATATTCAAGTACGTTCCGATTTTTTGGAAACCCTTATCAACCGCTTTGATCTCATGAAGCTGAACGATGAAATCTGGGAAGCCATCAACGAACTCCTTCGTATTTCATCCATGAACAATGAATTCTCACAAGTGACGCATTGCACGGTCCGCACGTTAGAGAAATCAATTGAGTACCGGCTCCGAAAGGATCTTCCGGTGGAGGCTCAGATCCAGCATTTTATAAAACTTCATACGAGAACCTACTGCTGGGGCGAAACTTGGAATATCCTGACCAAGCACCCAGAGCTGGAGAAGCAGTGTCTCAAACTGTTTGCCCTCCACATAGGACAGTATTACCCGGCAGGAGGTTCCTACCCAAGCAACTCCAGTCTCACCGCAGGAATCATTTCTCTAGCAGAGTCCATCGCCGGCTGGAATCGAAGACATCCCAAGGATTTATTGTCAGTTACAGAGTTCCCTTGGCTCTCCGCTCGCATTCAAGAAGTTTTGGAAGGGGTTGATGAAAATAACAAAACAAGAGTTGTGCTCGCATTCCAACGGGACCCTGTCTTGAGGGAGAAGTACTTTCCGATACTTTTAAAGTCGAATCCTGTTCCCCCGATAGTCCTCCACTTTCTCAAAACCTCTCCTTCAGCAATTTTAGCAAATGCGGAGTCAATCCTGACTTTCATTTTACGCTCCCACAGCTACAAGAACTACTTTGAATTTGTCCAAACATTGAGGAGACAGGGCTATCATACGATTTCAGACAAGTTTATAAAACATTGCGAGGAAATTATCTCTGACGAGGATGAGATTCTGAGGGAGCGAGTAAACGCAATGAAAATTATGTCAATCTTGATGCCTACCGATAGGTTCCTTAAAATTGCAAAGCAATACTATCCCACAGAAGGGAAAGTGGACGTGTCTGCTGAAGACATTGAAACAAAGTATGAGATGAGTAGAGCGGTGAGCAGCTCCCTTAAAAATCTTCACCAGCCTTCCAAAGGGCTCCCCGTCCTTTTGGAGTTCTGCAAAGGAGACTATCTCAAATTCACGATTGGCTCATTATATTCCCTCTGCTACAATGCGTCTGAATCGGAAGCGATAATTTTCCTCAAGGAACTCGTAGACCGACCAGTGTCCGTAAAGAAGCATGCAATCCGACTCATGACCGCCATCTCAAACAAGCAAACTATCATATCATTCTTACAAGACTTATTGGCAAGCGAGGCGAGCAACCACTCCATCCGTCACCTAATCTTTCAGCAAATCTTCCAACTATTTTTGTTTGAAAGCTCTGAGGATAATTGGAAACTCCTTAGGACAGCTATACAAGGGCTGACCAGCGTCGACCACGGCTATTTGAGCACCCTTGGATCCTTCCATAGTGTGGAGCACATTCCTGATCAGTATCTCGCAGAGTACTTTAAAACTTGTTGGGACGTGGTGGATGGGATGGATAAGCCAGGACCTGATATAAAATGGGGACTTGCTAGTATAATCCAAGGGATTTCTCCGGATAGGATTTCCCTCCTGGATAACTCATTTCTCAAAGGGATCCTCCAAAAGTATTTATTTCTCCTGCGTCACGACCAAAATCTGGAATGCAACGCGGCTTATCTGGCTGTAAAGTATCTGCTATATTATCGGAACGAGGAACTGGCCACCCAAGTGGATTTGATTTTGGAGTGTTTACAGCAACGACTCTTGGGCACTGATCAATGGGACAAACCTGATGAGAATATCATTACGCTATATCCCTGCAAACAAGCTTTGAGCTCATTCATAGAGCAGCTCTGTATCGAGTCCTTTAAATGCCCTAATGTCAAGCTGAGGGATGACGCAAGGGCAAAGAACCTAATGGAAACCCTGATTGAGAGATTGGACGGGGTGGTAAATCCCTCTGAAATTTTTACAGATAGCTTGTTCCTCCGATTAAGTGTGATATTCCATTCCAGGCCGGAAATCAAATTGGGTGATGATCTGCTCGAGATGGGGAAGCAAGTGGGGAAGCTTGCGGATGAGCTGGTTCAGGTTTACCATCCGGAAATAATTGCGATATTTTCCGAGACTTTGAAGAGATTTGCAAGCCTGTGCTATAAATTTCGGTTGACAGAGAATGAGGGGAATGGGGGGAGGATTATTCATGTGGTTGATGGGATCCTTCACTCCACTGGTTCGATTGATACGCAAATTATTGCTGCCCAATTTCTTTCATCCACTTATCCCAAGCCTCATGTCCTGGAGGAAGAGTACAGAAGACTTGTGACGGAGCTGAGGAAGATTGATAATCAAACTGTGAAGATATTTGTCAATTATAGGTTGACTCAGAGTAGGCCCATAGGCTACTTTGATATGTTGGTATGAGGTGGGGGTTAGTTGAATTAATTGGGGATTAAGTATCGTTGGGGGTGATTCAAGGAGAAACTGAAAACAGTCGCTTGACGCATGTAAAATATTATCAATAAAATATCTTTGCATAACAAATTATCCAATCGTAAGCTTTATACTGATACTTAGAACGGAACGGCAGTTGCAATCGTACTGGGGTTGAGTTGAGATGAGATAGTTTAGGAATGACCAAATCAAATGATGTACATAAATGTATGATGGATGGAAGATGAAGTTTTATATAGGATCAGATCCAGTTTTGAATACTGTTTTATATGAAATTGAAATGGGTTGAGCTGTGCAGAAAAATGAAATTAGTAGTCTTGTAATTAAATGTCATAATTGTGTAACATGCAGCAAATAATTACTTATAACAATATGTTTACACTGCAATATTGCAGTTAATCAATCATTCTTTTAAAAGTTGTTATTTTGCAATTCCAAGTATTTACCAAACATTAACCCAACCAACATTGTAATTAATTACTTAAATAAGTATTATAGGTCACAATCTTTTTGAGCGCACAGAACTGCGATTTTAAGTTTTTCAGTTGGGTTTTGCTTTGAATTCTGGGATTGATAATATGTGAAATATATATATTTATATTTTAAGCTAAAATTGAAAAGAAAGTGAACGGGGAACTTTGACTGGTCCGGAGTTTAGTTGTTTGGAAGGTTGATGGAATTAGATACTGTTATGCTTGTACAGTTGAGGTACTGCTGTGATAAATGCTTTACATATGATATTATTTTGTGCTTAATGTTTAATAAATGCTAAATGTATGATGCAATCTAATTGAATCAAATCAACATAAAACGGACATAATAATTATTTTGGCAAAAAGTATGAACATGAATGTCAGCATGAATCTTCATCTCATTTTATCCATTTCTAAAGGTCTAAGGCTCATCTTATCCTCATTTGTCTGCAACACCAATCATTTTGATAGCATTATAGTTGGCGACTTAAATAAACGATATATTTTTTATTTATCTTTTCCACAAACAAAAATGAGTCAACAATTTCCAATTCCGATAGGTTACAACAAATATATAATTTTGACTCTCTTCAGCCATAATATAATACAAAAATTAAAGATTCAATAGAACAATATCCTTGCACAAAAGTAGTTCATTATAGCAATTACAATTTTACACCTCTAGTTTTTTTTCTTCCGCGTAAGAACATAAACATAAGCTTACCTACTCAACCAAGATACCAACCAAGAAATCTTGGGAGATAAACGTTGCATTAAAAAAAAAAGAAAACTAACAAAACTATCACAAGATTACGAGAGCGATTTGGTTTTGAAAATTTACACACTGAGATCAAGAACACTTGCATTATTCAAGTCCATATAATATTTCACATTAAAACCCTACCCATATAAGAACAGAGCTGATTATCATTAGTTATTAATTTTCATTACAATTATCCAAATCTGCATACTTTTCACAAACGTACAATGATAATATTTTAAATCTATAATGAAGGGCAAAAATGGAATTTAATTCGATTAGTTTGATTTTTACCCATTCTTCGCGATCCCTCGCGGTTTTCACAGTCAACGTTAATTATTTCGATTCAGGTATTTCCAGATATAATTTATAATAGATCAACATTTCCTCATTATAGGTCAGTATCATTAGTAAAAAATAAAAATCTCAGGTTGGATAATTGTTTTTGTCAATCGAAATTCTCTATATCTTTGAGAGATCTAAACCCATTTATAAGATTAGGTATGTAAACGCTGATATGATTAGTGAATTGCATTCGTCCCGGTAAAGATATTAGTAACATATTTAAAAACAAATTAGAAAATATACACACAATCAATTCAAATATCTATCTCAGATTATACGGCTCCAAATTCATATTGTTCAATCTGTGGGTGCGTACTTCCAAGTCGCAGAGCTGCTGGAGAAATCCATCATTCGGATATATCTTCCTTTTGCTCCGCACAGTCTCCACAGCCTCCATCGCGCTCATCCCCTTTTTGATCATGAGAAATGCTATAACTAGCGTAGCACTTCGACTAAGGCCCTGCAAGCAGTGCACCAACACCTTACCTAGAAAAACATGGGGGAAAACAAGAAACGGAACAGATCCCATTAAATATGCATTACCACACGTGTCGAGAAGGCGAGCTAACTTTGGCATTACTCAACTCTAATCTGTCAGCATAAAATTGGATTGGATTGGAATAAATTGGAATGGATGGCTAGCACCAGCTCAGCTACTTTACTTATGCAAGCAGTTGCTCCAAATTAAACCTGCCCGTCAAGCGAGTGAAAATAAGGTTGAGCGTATTTACCTCCGCAAATCTTACCTTCCCGTTTTTTCAAAGCGTCTCCAATGAACTCTGACGCTTCGTAGAAATACGGGGCTAATTGAAAAGACTGTACATCCATTGCCGGGATCCCCATAAACTTACACCGGAAGTTCCTAGCCAAGTAGTAGAGCTCACTTGTATCCACATAGCGGATCGAGTCTACACCAACTGCTGCGTTAATTATGTGAGTCACACCGAGCTCAGCAAGGGCTCGGACATCTCTGGCGATCAATCTATGCAAAAGGAAAAGTAGGACTTTGTATTCAATTTGAAAAAAGGTTCACCGCAGATTCACATATGTACATAGGTCTGTTGCATGATCTTTAAAGTATTAAAGGGTAAGTATCTACTTATAAATAAATCTGTTTGAAATTGAATTGAATATCTCTCTATTCCATCATGTGCCATGAATCATGCCATGCCAAACTATAAAAAAAAATGCTTGAAAGGAAAGAAGAATTTATGGGAACATCACTCTCTTCTTCTTTGATCTATAGTGCTTTCTCCAAAAAAATACTTTTTTTGTACTTACGCATCTCCCAACAATATTCCTGGATAGACTTCATCAAAGTTACATTCTGGAAAGGACCAATTTTTCGAAACAATTCGCCGTAAATTCTCTGACGTTGGGTATTCAATTGGGATTGGAACTGAGGTTGACCTTGACATTCCGTCGAAATAGAGGAGAGGCAGCACACGGGAAATATGCGGCGTAGGTTCGCGTTTATGCAGCCAAACCCCACTGGTGCTATTGTTGATTGAGTTGGTTTATATCACAAAAGAACGTATCTGGCTTTTTTCCGATTTTCTTGTCCAGTCCAGTCCAGTATCCAGCGCTGAGTTTTATTTCAAAAATTCTATTCTCAGTCTTTCTCAAGCGTAGCACAATGCTCGACTTTGCATGCTGTTTTTATGAGTGTAGCATCATTTGCTAATTTCCCCCCTTTGTTTGACAATGTCAATTATGAAAGAATAGTATTCCTGTAACAAATTAGCTGTCACGTGCACCATAGCCTAGTAGATAGATGGTAGGCACAACACTAAAACGGATATTTTCGTCTCGCCTTCTCTTCCTGTTGGCACGGCTTCCCCTTTTTCAAGTACGTCAGTCGCTCCGTAAGCCCCTACCAGAGAGGAAATTTTTGAGAGGAATGTTTTTTTCCTTTAGTTGTCCGTCGGAATGACTTTGTTTTGTACCTTTTGCCTTTCCCCGCAGTGATGAAATAATCAGCGTTTTTTATTCTTCATCTGAGAGCAACTATTTTAGTGGGGTACTATTCCCCGCCTTGTCCCCTTATAAGGAATGGTGTGGTTTAAGAAGGTGGAGAAAGTTGATATCTTTCTCTCCAGTTTTTAGCCTCGTTATAAGCAATAATATTTTATTGTCTAATATAACAATCCCAATATTGCTTTCACCAGCCTGCAGTAGATTGAGTTTATTAGTATGCTGTCGATTCCCTTCTCAAACAGTTCCTAAACTATACTTTCCCTGTCTGTTTCTGTCGTCTCTCCCAAATGCAAAGTCGTCAGTCCGTCTGCTTCTGACTCACTGACTGCGTCTTGAGTTTTGCCTCAGAATGCTGTTGCTCTGCTGAGCACTCCAACAACGGGAGAAAATGCTGTTGCCCTTGAGCAGGAGCTTTTACCTTTTACTTTTACCAGCCTCATACGACTTTTCACCAGAGCCTAGGAAAAAAAGCTGTCTTTTCACTGCTTCCGCTACTCCTGTGGCTCGCTCGTCCTATCTCCTCTGACTATATGGTGCTGGGGAAGATAAAGGAAACCGAAGCGTGAGACTATGAGACAAGAGGAAAGCAAAAATGGTATACAGCCCAAGTCAAGTTCTTTTGTCTATGAAAAGTGGTCTGAAAATTACGCGTAGGTAGTGTGGTATGTGGTATTGGCATGTATGGAAATATGTTTGGAGAAAGTGTGGATCCATGTACTGCATCAGAGATACATGTATAAAAGTATGTCATGTTTTGTGTACAGGCTCGATACAATGAAAAAAGGATTTTAGAGCATGCTTATGGGAAAACATGCTATTTTCGTGGAAGCCAGTCCCACTCCTAAATAATACATGGCGGAAAAATACAGAGGAATTGTAATAATAGTGCAGTGGTTTTAAGACCTGGGTATCATCATCCATCCAGCAGTGGTGGTGGTGGTGAAAGCAAATAAGTAAACCTATCATAAAAGAAGCTACATAAAAATACCTTAGCTTTGGAGCGGCTTCCAGTGGGCTTTTCCTCCACGCTATTTTTGTATCATGCAAGGCTATAAAGGTTTATGGTCATGGTGAGTCCTCAACTGGAAAGAATGAAGGTTACTGAATGAATATAATTTGCAGGGAGGGAAGTATGCGTACGTTATTATATTGGCGAAATTTGGTTCAAATTCTAACATATAGTTAGAGATAAGCAGATGTAGGTAAGTTGGAGCTGTTTTTAGTTATGGTGGTTTTGACGTTTTATCCTGTGAAACTCGTTCCTACGCAGTACTTAAATACGAGCTCAGAGTCCAGCTCTTGAAAAAAAAAGCGTTTGTGTATAAATAAGCTGGCCGATGGTGGCCGAGCCATGACGTTTTTCGGGAGTTCGGGCGAAGAGGAAATGAGAGATGGATTAAAAAATGTAGTCTATTTCTTATACAAGGGATGAGATAGATATATGTATTTATAGTTAAACCTATCGCCATTTGTCTCAAGACAAATCTCAAGTTGTACTTTTCAAAGGCGCACTAGACTCCAAGACTTTCTTCTGTGCTTGTGAATTCTCTGCCAACAAGATTTTCAAACTTTCAAGTCTCAACGTGCTCATAAATAAAGTTTTTTTTTCATTTTCTAAAATAAGACGAAAGTAATGGGTTGATAAGAGTTGGAGCGCAGGTAGAGAGGATGGAGTGGAAGCGAAGAAAATGAAATTTGTCTTGTACGCTTGATTCGCTTATGGTAATGTAATAATGGCATTTATAAATAAATATACTTGCAATATAAAATGGATATATGGGCTGTATATCAATAAATGAATCCAAGTTTTCCTTTCTCTCCTTGCCAGGATTGTAATGGGTGGTTTTCATGAAATATTTTTTATGTTCTATGTAAATTATGGTAATTTTTTGTATAATTTAGACTCAAAGAGAGAACCGTACAATATACTGGAAGCGGAATATCTTCTTTCCGTAATAATGTCATGAAGTAGGAAACTTTTTTTTGGCTTTAAATCTAATTTCTCTGGCTGGAAAATCGAAACAGGGGGAAATGAACCGTAAATGTACATAAATAGGATAAAAAGAATGGTTGACGAGTTTTTGTTTGAAGAAATTAAATGAATAGGAGGAGGAGGATACTTACAGCCTATCATGTTTATAGGCTAGTGGCCGTTGTAACTGACAAAATGCAAGCAAATCAGTCTCTCACAATATGAACAATCCCATGAGGCAACTTATCTAACTTCGGGGTGACTGATATATATAAGATTAGGGCTAATACTAAAAGAAATATAATGGAAGAGGTCAAATCTTTTGGTGGGTTACTGATAAAAAAATATAACAACTTTATTGCGGACGCTTTTCTTGGTATTTAGACAAACAAATATATAAGGGTTGGAAATGCACTTCTTCTGGACATTGTCTGGGAAGCCTACACTCTAGCTAGCGCTTCTTTCCTGCTCCAGAAGTTGGCTTCTTAGGCTTCTTCTTGGATGATGCAGGTGACGGCTTCTTCTTCTTCTTGTCAGCGGACGCACTTTTGGAGCCTTTCCTCTTGGATGATGCAGGTGACGGCTTCTTCTTCTTTTTGTCAGCGGACGCACTTTTGGAGCCCCTCTTCTTGGAAGATGCAGGTGACGGCTTCTTCTTCTTTTTGTCAGCGGACGCACTTTTGGAGCCCCTCCTCTTGGAAGATGCAGGTGACGGCTTCTTCTTCTTTTTGTCCGCAGACGCACTCTTGGAGCCCCGCCTCTTAGATGATGCAGGTGGTGGCTTCTTTTTCTTTTTTTTGTCGGCAGTTCCGGAAGCGCTTTTGGAAGCCTTACGTTTTTTGTCAGCTGAAGCTGTTGAACATGAATAAAAATATACAGTTGTTTCACTTTTCAATAGAAAGAATCGGTATAATATTAAAATGTTGAAAGTTACAGTTACAACTTACCATTTGGAGCTTTGGCACCCGCGTTGCGATTGTTGTATTCAGCCATCCTTTGTCTGTACTCGTCCATCTGAGACTGGTACGCCTGGTTCCATTTCTGCAAACAAAAGAACATGAGTTTAGAAAGTCATTCCATCTTCCCCTATCCTCAATTCATTTGTCAGTGATGAAGGTTCAACTGGGCCACTGTGAACGGGAATTGTTCAAAATCAATCGAGTACTTACCGCCTTTTCCTCATTCCCAAGCACCTTCCATTCGGCTCCAGCATGCTTTGCTATCACCGTCACACCTGCCCCAGGATGCTGCTTCATTAATCGAGCCCTTTAATTTAATAATTAATTAAATAATTAAATAATTAAAGCATAAAATTGACCCGGGAATGATAGTTAGTACTTAAGTACAAAATTATATGATATCCCCAACCCAGTTTACTTAACAGAGATAAGATTCTATCTTCATACATTGCATGTAGACTTTGACTAATACATAGTTTCTCAACAAGAACTAACAACCTCAAATTTAACTAAACTCAGAAAGCAAACGATACCGAATAATATGCAGTCATTCCTCCCTCCATCCGGTAGGCTTTCATTGCTTCACTCGTATGTGGCAAAATGGAGTGTATATGCTTACCGGCTTAAATGCTTAATACTTTTACCTGTTTTCGTTCAGCCACATCATATAAGCAGAGGCAGGTCGACGTGGCCGTGTTGGATCAGCCGCGGCTCTGGCGTTGCGTCTGGCCATTTTCGTCACCTGCAAAACTTCACAAAATCAGAGTTAAGAAAGAAAACTATAAATCGCACTAAGTTAATTTAATTCGACACTTTGTCAATTTGGCGGAGAGCTTTCTGATGAGATTGACAAAACTTTCAGGACACTAAAGTGGAAAAGTGGGAAAAGTCGGAGCTGACCTTTTCTTTTCCGGACTTGTTTATTTTTTTCCTCTTCCCAAAATTCAAAATGTTGCAATGTTGCATGGTAACGGTATGCCAGTAAATATGATGATGACTTATGCTAACTCTCATTAGTTTCCAGGGTGAATCGTTGGATGCCTGCACGGTGAAAGTTCAGTATCTTGATAGGACCCAACTAACTAGTGCCCGATGTAACTCGCAAAAAGCGAGCAAATCTAGAAACCGTGCAAGCATGAACTTTTCATAAGCATGCCATGGGCCATGGGTAGCTCTTTTTTAATTGCAATTAAATAATTTCTTTAATTCATACATATCAACTCTTTCACTAATTGCATGATTGAAACCACGAAAAACATGTCTAGAAAAGACTCATAAAGTTAGCTTGTTTATGTACGTCATTTACACAACTAACTCATTTTTTTTATAAATTCGAACGTTATTGACATTTTCCACTTGTCCCCCTTTACCTCTCGTCATTCTGAGCAAAGTGGGAGTGCGAAATGAAAATGAAACTGCTTCATCATCATGATTACCTCACACGTGCATTCATCCCTTCAACAAAGGATTTAGAGCTGTTTGCTTGTTTGTTGCTGTCCCATTCTAATTCAGCATTCTCTTCTCTGAGGGGATTAGGCTGGGGTAGGCAAAGAAAATTGAAAAACTTTTTCATAACAATAAAGCTACACAAACAGAAGGAATGAGGCTATCATCTCACTATAAAGGAAAGTAAAGAAAAACAAAAAAAAATGCTAAAGTTTGACTCACATCATTTGAGAAACAGACTCCCTGTCTACCTCCCTTACAAAGACAAAACGGTTTGTTGCGTGGCTCAGCTGCATTATACTCCATCAGAATTAGCGTCAGGCAGCCCCATTCCATTAGATTACATCATACGAGCAATAACAACATTACAAACACATGCTCCTCTGCATACTATCGTTCACTCTAAATGGCTTATATGGAGACATGTAGGACCGACTGGTAGAAACTTTCATAAATCAAAATGCCTGAAGGTTATTCAAAATTAGCTTTGTTTTTCGCAAGTGGGAAAAAATCCCATTCCAAATATAGCTAAGAAAGGGGACCTCACGAGGAAAAATACACAAATGTTACGATGTTTCACCTTCAGAAACAAAAAATAGTCCTTAAAGCTATTTGGCCAAATGATGAATGATGAAGTAGCATTGGCTCTAAGGATTTTGTTGTTAATTAAAGAGTGTGCGTGTAATTTTTCATGGCTCGTTTACAATCTCTGTCAATCTAACGTTAAGTTCAATGAGCAATAATAATGACTTGAAAGTTACAATCTGACCTTTTCAAACCATTCAGCTAAACACCGTATTTTTACCGATTCATTCTTTATTCTATTTTTGCACATTGCAAAAAAAAAACTTGAGTTTCCTTTCTTGTAGGATTACGGAGGGATTGAGGGATATGACATGGTTGACTGAATCGTATACCTGAAGAATAAAAAACGCGAGAAGCACGAAATGTTGTTTTTCGATACTATTTGACTTTTTGCCGTCATTTAATACAGCATTCAATTTCAGGTACAGCTTTGATAACTTTTGCAATACTAAGATCGACAAACTTTTATTACCATTTATTTGCAATTACCCTATACCTATTACAAGGAATTGTCTTCCGTCCTTCCACCTTCCTTCTGTATCATAATCATAATGTGTGTCAACGGAATATTACTGTTGTGTATGGGATGCCGTACCGCAACAATAAAAAAATGATTTACTTCCACTGCAGTGTGGGGAACCGGTAACCTCGAATTTACAATCAGAAGGGTAGGGCCGTCATATTTGTCTGAATTCGATATAAACGTAAAGTAGGGAAATGAAAATGGGATCATTTGTCAAAACATAATCTCACTTGGTGCAATTTCATTCCTGAACTATCCAATGCTTTTTGGATTTTCCCAGGTTTGCAACTGGAAGAAGAGGTGGTGCATATAAGGAATACTTTTGTTTTTCATATCATGAGAGCATAAAGTCTTTCCTTCCTCCGTAAAATTTGTTTTTGTACAAACAAGAACTGAAAAGTGATTCCAGCAAAGTAATAAGTAGCTCAAGACAACAACATGAAGAGAGCTTTCCCCTTAATAATTTTATTGTTTGGCCTTGCTCAGGTTTGTCTTCCATTACATTTCTCTTTATCCATTTGTACACAGTTGGTTTGCTCTACTGTGCAAGTACATTTTGCAAATTTTCTATTTTTTAAAGGCTCAACAGAGTCTGGAACAATATCATCGCAGTAGACCGGGTTTCTCGTTCTCGTCATTCGATTCCAGATTCCCTGGTTCGTTCCAATAAACTTTGCATCTTTTAAAATGATAACGATTTCCGAGTATGAGCATATAAGTAGGTATATTCTTTTAGATGTCTGAAGTTGTCAGGTAATATGAGAGTATCCGCAACATGTAATTCTCTGTGACTTTTAGGACGAGGAGGCTCATCATCCTCATCTCATCTTTCTTCTGATGTCGCTTCAAATTTAGGAGCTCAGCTTAGGTCTGGAGCTCCCGAATTTCAAGAACAGCCACGACGAGGGAATGAAGTTGCTGGTTTACCTTTGTATAAGCAATCCTACCCTGGTTTGTATGTGAAGGGTCATACGGTGGAAAACTTTAAATATGAGCCGACAAGGCAAGTAGAGCATCATCATGGGCCAAACTACCAGCGCCAGAGGAATATTGCGCAATCGGCAAGACATCCCCAGGGCTTTGAGGGGAATATATTTTGATCTGGGTTCGGCAATTGAATGGAGACCCTCAATTATACTTGTTTGCATGAAGTCGCATGTATTGTAATATGTACCTAAATGTATTGAATTTTTCTTGTAAGATGAACAAAGTTGGAAATGTAAAGACATTTTGCCCTACTTTTGTGTCTTTGTATTGTATTGTATTGAATTTTTTTGTTTGAAAATGAATAAATTGAAGATTTGAGCGAACTTTACGCTTAGCTTTATCAGGTAACATAAAAGCAAGGTTTTTATTTCAAAAGGATGCGTATTTCAATTATCCTGGTTTAATTGGTTGGCGTAAATGGAGGCGCATGTATAAAAACTATTTGAGATCAGTAACTGATTTGAATGATTAACTGCTCAGTTTTCAAAAGTAATCAAAGTCTGACAGAAGTAGTTGGTTGTCTATCTGGGAAACGTATAATCATTAAAATTTGTAAAATGAACTATTTTTCATATTCCTGTGTATTTACGGTTCTCTGTGCCTTCACCTTGTTAAAATTTGTCCATGGAGAGAGAATTTTGTTAAGGGTGAGGGGAATATTTGCGTTGAAATAAATTGCAGGTAAATTCTTGGAATCCATGTAAGCTTTCTTAAAACGTTTGTTTATAATGATAGGTTCGACGAGGTAATTTCGGTGAAAGGCACAGTGGCGGAATTGGAGCTGGGAGTTCTCATGGAGTTGGATACGGTGGGACTAGCTCCTTAGGTTCTCACCGACAATCCACTTCACCTGTAGTCTTTGATCGGATTGCTCTGTGGGCTGTTTCAGGACCAAACCAGGAGCTTCTCAATGGTTATCAGGTTAATAACTAATTAATAATTACACGGAAGATATTGAGTATCGTAATAATAGCAAAAATCTCATTTTGCCCCGAAATAAATATTGCTTTGAATTTTCCTTTTTAGGCTCAAACTAACGCTCAAGCATCTTCAGCGCAATCCCTAGATCGCTTGCAACAACAGGGACAACATTCGGCTGCAGGTGCAGGAGCCCGTGCTAATCAAGCAAGCGCCTGGTACAACGCCATTGCTACAGGTCCAGTTCCCGCTGGATATAAGGGCGAGCGAAGATGAAAAAAAATGACTGCCTCCATCATGTGATGTATTGTGAACAAACTGAAGCATGAACCCATTTTCCTCTTAAACCCCCTTTCGTTGTAAAATTTGATATCTGCAAAATAAATTAAAATATTTGACCATTCAGTTTACGTTTATAAGTAATCAATTATAAATGGGGCTCCTAGAGCTTCAACAACTGTTTCAGGCCTGCTCGGTAAATTCATTCTAAAGGGCAAACAAACTGCTCCCCTTTGTCAGCGTGTTTCTATTACATCATATAATTAATCCTACCCGATAAAATACTTCAAATATATTTTAAAATAATCAGCTTACCGAATTCCTTAAATCTAGACGTAAGAAAATGCACAATAACGTTGTAAATTTTACAGTAACGCAGAAACTGTACTTCTCCGATGTCTCCAGAAGACTGAAAATATGTGCGGTGATGATGGTCATAGTTTGAAAGTGGAGAATGGAAAGGAAGACAATTAGTTGTAAGAGAAAAGAATGAGATGAAAATCAAGATGTGCTTTATTTTAAGTGCTATCCCTGCCTTGAAAAAATGTCACCCTCATGCTCACAATAACCCCCTCAGAGTTTTTTTGAGTTTTGCCAACCAGATGCATTTTATATTTCTAAAAATAACACACATCTTGTCACGATGCTCCCCTGCTCCTGCTGAAGTAATATGGGTTAATAAGGTTTCATAGTTATACGGAACGGTTGCTTCTCGAACCTTTTGTTTCGGTAGTTGGGATTAGGGGAAAACCGAAGATTTCCGTTTCAAGACAGAACTGAAAAGCTTTATATATTTAGCTTGATATGAGCGTGATACTGTCTCATCCAATAAACATTAGATGAACAAAGAAAAGTCCAAAAGATGAAGCGCAAGTGACGCTAATTGAATTAATTATGCTCTTTACACACTATTAATAATGTTTTTTTAAATTCTACACTTATTCATTTTATATGAAAAGAAAGTTGACCGAAATTTGGAATGTAGGAATTTGTGGAACATAATTAGCAAGTACCCTGTTAATTCGTTGATTTACCAGAAGGCATCAAAACAATTAAATTCATGAGATAAAATGTGTAATCTAATTAGTGGATTTAAACTTATTCTAATTAACTAAATCTACTATAATTTCAGGGTATAATTGGTCCAACTAAAAATTAGACAGACTTTTAGCACCTTCAAATGAGTAATGACAATGAGCTTTTTTCGGCTTATTTTGAGAATTTGTTAATTATCCCAATATTTTAGTGCCTGATTAGTGACATACCATATTGTATTGGTTTGGATACTTCAAGTATTGAATGAAAAGATGTGCGGTATTTCTTCATCATATATAGCTTTATTGAGTCATGTTAGCGAACAATAGTTAAATTTGGAATTCGAAATATAAGAATGCTTTAATACTTATCCTTAATTAAATGGCTCTATCTTTCCTTAGCCTTTCGTCCACTTCCACTAGTTGCCGGAGAAAGCCATCATTTGGCATACACATGCGTCTGGATCTGTAAAATGACGTGCAAAAAGGGAAAGTGCATGCTAGTAAATTGGCATCGGTAAATTGACCTTTTCTACCAATTGTATTGGATGAATAAATAGCCATAACCTTACCTGACTGTTTTCACTGCCTCCAAAGCTGACATCTTTTTCCTCATCATAAGATAAGCCATAGCAATCGTGGGAGCACGTGAAGTTCCGGTTTTGCAATGAATCAGAATTTTCCCTCGAATCAAAATCGCAATCTCGATAAACCGATTTGCCTCGTCAAAATGGGACTTGAGATTAAAGCTGCTCGTATTTATCGCTGGAATTCCAGACATTGTACATCTATATCCATTTTGCAAATAGTATAAATCCTTAATAGGCACTTCTTCACACGCAACATTCAAGATGTGGGTGATTCCTAGGTTTTTCAAGAGATCAATATCCTTCGCTGCTTTCCTATTATGGATACAAATAAACGATAAAAAAAAGTTTAATTCCACCGAATTAACACCTTCTATAGAGTAGACTGACTATGCTTTTTTACTTACTCGTCCCCCACATAAATTTGAGGATATACTTCATCACACGACTTGTCTAAAAGAACAACAATGTAAAAATGTAATGCTTAATAAGCATATTATTAAAGGTCTCGGGTTTTCTTTTCACTTCTTAAAAAAATCGAGCTTTTCAAGTAAAAATTGTTTCAAGTTACGTGGTTTTCGCCATCTGTCCCCGACTAAATCTCGAAGCTGTTCAACCGTGGTAGGTCCATTCATCGTGTCTGTAAGTCCGTACAGCTCCATTTGGCGCTTCAAAACGTCCATGGTTTGGCGACTGGGTCGAGCACTAACAAAAATAGGGCTTAGAGCCATGATTGAAGGTACTAATTCCGAGCTAATTTAAACTTTCAAGGGTGTAATTTATGTACGGACGATTGACACTGGATGGACTGGAGACAATCTAAATTACTTTCTATAAGTTTCTCTTTATTTAGGTGTATTTAGCAAAAACAAACTTTCGATTTTCGCTTTGAACTCGAGGATGACTATACGCTACCGACTAGATAAGATGTCCTCTGATCCAACTACACACATCAAACATTATCGACTGGAAGGAATCGCGTTGGAAGGAAAAGATAGGTGCTTCCTCATTCAAGCTCTCTCTCGAACACATGATTCACCCAGAAATAAAAAATCTATAACGGTGATGCTGATAGATATAAGGCATGAAAAGTTGGTGAATTTTTTTTTATATTTCGGATTCGCCACCTACGCAAGCCCATAAATATCAAGTGTGCGATTATGCACTCTCGTAATAAGCAGTATGGAATATGGAAGAACTCAATCTTTACTTCATCTTCATCCTAATCTTACATGAGTAGTAACCAAGCACTCCATTTTGTTCCTTATTACGTCATGCCATACTAATAATCTTGGGAGCGCATCACGTCATATAAACATAACCATAACCCACCCTCCGTATTTAAGTTGCCTGCCACCACCCAGCAGTATTTGCATATACTTGACAATTTTATTGGTCCATTATCAGACGGATATTTTCGGGAGAGAAACAAGCACGAAGAAAGTTTTCAACATGCCCAACTCATCATGATCAGCATACTGACGATGAGAAAGTTTTCAAGGAAATATATATATACCGCCTACACCTTACTAAGAGTTGGACACGGAGGCATGGTAAGTGTGCAATATGCAAAAAATCATCTTCAATATGACATCCCAGAACAACTGCAGACATGGCAGAGCTCCGTTAAAAGTTCGTTCCTAATATCACGTCTTTAATCCTGGCTCCCTGACATTCGCAGAGATTACTTACCACCTCCAAGCTACATAGGAGTCGTTTCTCCTTAAAACATGTAAGACTAGACTTGGACCTTGGAGCAAACCAAAAAATTATCATTTCTAGAAGGTTACGCAATGATAATATGCATAATTCTGAAATAAAAACTAACCATCTTCATCTGCTTCTCTCCATCTTCCCCTTCCGTATAACTGGGATATGACCGGCTGTATGATATGGTATGACCGTTCTCACTCAAAATTGGATTATTCATCGTCATCCCCAAATTCACAGTTCACTTTCTAAAAATAGCTTTGAACTCTTAAACTCCTATTTGATCCCTCAAAAAATGTCATCCTGAGATATGATATGACGCAGATGATGAAAATCCCGTTTGCAAATTCCCATCTACAAATAGATATTAAGACTGCCATCATTTCTTAAAACACATTTCCTCATTCTAATATGCATTGAGCTTGCAATTTTAACAAAATTCATAATAAACTTTATGCACAACTTTACAAAAAATGGATGGAAGCATATCCGCGTATGAATTAAAGAGGGACACAAAAAATGCAAAATTAATGAGCTCCCATTACAACCCATCGCCAACTACAGTTTTGACATGATACTGTTTTTTTTAATATTCATATACATTTTTTGGCACGACAATAAGGTTTTCTCGTCTCTCTCGGTTGATGAGAGCGCATGCTCAGAAACGAATTTTTTTACAATACAATTATTCTTGTTTTCAAATCTTTCAACAAACTACACATCTTCAGTTTAAAATCCTCTTTTACTTCTCGGTGTAACAAATATAATCTGTTTTCAATATCTACAACTGGCTATATAATCCTTATGAGATACACACATATATAAATAGTTTTACTTTTGATTAGTGTCTAATCGTTAAGTACAGTGCGGTACAAGTACAAGTAGCTTCCCGTTTGATGAGGGGTCGGAAAAAAATGACATGACATGATATCTGAATATATTTACCTTAGACTTGTATTATGGTTTGTGTTTGGAGAAAAAAATATATATGACAAGTGTCCTTTGTCATTTGTCATGTCATACACATATCATTTTTTTATCTAATGCACCCATGTACTATTTATATGTAATTATGTAGGATAGTTATAGTTTAAAACATGAAAACTCTCTTTTTCCTTAGCTTATTTAGTGAAAGCATTGAATTTCACTTGTTGTCCTTTTTTGTCTTGTCTTGGTTGGTTTTTGTTGTTGCTGAAAATTGTATTTTTTCTCAAGCTAGCCTAAAAATACACGTTTTAATACTAATGATAATTGATAATGCGAAGAAAAGTTCACCTTTCGTATAATTTGATAAGGGATAGTATACTCTACTGACAAAAATGATAATTGTCACAATGATTATAAATAGCTAGATGTACTTATTTACATGATAATTCCACAAAAATCTCTTCTGATGCATGGATTTTTTGTAGAGTTTTACACAAAGTGATATTTATTCTGGTAATATCTCGTCTTCATCAAAAGTCGTATAAAAAGGGTGGAATAATTTAAATCTTTTTAAAAACTTGTTTATTTCGTCATAATAAAGAAAATCAAAAATGGTTTTGGAGTTTTCACCGGTTTAAATAATAAACATTGGAGTTAAATAGTTTATTCATTATAGGTAAGTTTTTACTCTGACTTTACAGAGGAAACGATAATATATATAAATGCAGTCATTTAACATTATAAAAGGTTCTTATAAAATACACACTCGGACATCATTTCATTTAGCTTTTACAAACTGTCTTCACTTGCTCTCAAACTTAAAAGGTAAAAATACACAATAACTATTATTTTCGCCATTCTCACCACCCACCCATTCACAATATGAGTCTTTAAAACCAAACACAACTTCTTTGTCTGATTTGCGTAGAATGACTTGTGAAAACACTTTGCTAGACGTAGACTTTACAATTAATACTTTTGTCATTGTCTCATATTTAAAAATGAATAATAATCATATTGTTTGAGAAATACCTTGTTTCCTTCCTTACATAGGTAATATAGTAATAAAAATCAGCCTCAAAATGGGTAAATCAATTTTCACTTAAATCCGCTCTAGCAAAACCTACAAGTGATACGTATGTAAACTATGGTTAAGAAAAACCATCAAAGTTATTATTGGAATAACTCAAATAAAAAACGAGTAGAGTTCCCCATATTATGTGTCTAGTGAACAAACAGGATAGGAAAAAAATCGGAACCTTTTACATTTGGTTGATAAGTATAAGTATCAAGCAAACGTATATATTGCTAGAGGAGTGCAATGACTCAACACAAATCGCTAATGTCTTTGACAAACTAACTTAATTGCGGACAACAGAGCTACAGTTTACCAGTTGTTGAGATCACACCACTGCTGCTTTGATGATGTTGAATGACATTTGCAATTCTACTAGTAACTGTCGACGAGCTATTGTTATTGCTACTATTTGCACTACTACTGGGATGATTTCCGGTACTAGAATTATTACTCTCTACATTATTGGTTGGCGTGCTTGCCGAGGAGATGGAAATTATATTGTTTGGGGATCCATTGCTACCGTGGTTTGTCACTTGGCCAGTCTGGAGAACGGAGAAGTTAACCCCTTGGAGGGCGGACAAGGCTGCGTGGGTTGCGGCCGCTGTGTTCCCTCCAACGGATTGCGTTGTTAGCATCACAATTGGGACGTCCCGTTGAACCAAATTCCCAAGCTCCATGTTGGATCCAACGTTGGTTACGAGAATCCCAACTAGGCCGCCCTCCTCCGTTTGGAATGGGAGCCCTTCTGCTGAGAGTGCCTGGAGGGTTGTTAGGGATCCCTCGGGCGGGGGCGTGGAGGAGGAGGGGTTGTGGGTGGAACTTGACTGGGATGATACAACCACGCTGGTTGTGCTGACCGTGTTGTTGGAACTGTTGTTGATGCTACTGGTGGATACTTTGGAGGATGATTTCAACGGAGTCTCAACTTTCAATGAGGGAACGTTCGAGGAGATCACAGAATCCTGTTCTTCGATCTTGACAACGACAGACTTGGGGCTTTCGTCCTTTTTGGCAACGTTGTTCTTTTGCGTGCGCGGCGTCTGCAAAGAGAAAGTCATGTTTGTTTAGAAAAAGTTTGCGATATTATTGTTTGCATAATTTAGTAAAATATTCCCAATTATAAATACCTGCATGTCTGGTGGCATTAGATGGATATGGGCTTTTCGTTGATGCTGCAGTAACTTTGCTCGAGTGGCATACTGTCGATGGCACCACTGACAGCCATGTGGTTGTGCGACAACTTTCCCCACAACGGCTTCTCGTCGTGCGGCAGCAAGTGTGGAGGTAGATACAACACCACCACCCAACCTGGAGGAAGTTACAACGCCAGCCCTAGCTGTATTATTGCCATCATCGGTGAGGGTTTGCACAATTGTTCCGGGCTGCAATGGCTGAGGATCAATGAAGCTGGCCAGTTGATTCGGAATGTCTTTACTTCTTGCTTGGGGAGGCACCGGCTTCCCAGGATGGGCTTTGATGATATGCGCTTTTCTCTTGGAGCTGGATTTGTACACGCGCTCACAATACAAACAAAAATAATTCCGTGCTGGTCTCACAATAGGCATGTTAAGCTCAGGAACCTGCTGTGGGGGCTTTTCCGGATGTCTTTTTGCCAAATGGTTGACCAGCATTCCACGTCTTTTGAATCCCACCATACACTCTGAACATTTGTAGACGAAACGTTCATACTCTTCCGGTGAGATTTTAGGCAGAAACTTTTTGATACTTTTGTCTTTTGGCAGGGTCAGCTCCAAAGTTTTACGCTTGGTTTCGTGTATCCGTTTTGTGTGCTCGCGGAGCTTATCCTTTCGCTTGAACTGACGGCCACACTCGGCACAAAGGAACTCTCGGTGATCCGAGTGCTTCAGCTTGTGCAGCTTTAACTTGTCAGAAGTTGGGAAAGACATTGGACATTGTTCACATTCGAATTGACGTGGGCCATGGAATGCCCTGATATGCTTGCGGATCATTGAATAAGCGGTGAATTTCTATAACACAAAAAACAATATTTTGTAAGTACAATAATTTAATATAATTATTGTAATTTCATAAATTTTTATGAGAACATTATAATTATCTCATACCTTGGAGCATTGAGGACAGCTAAATAATCCTGTGTGGCTGCTTTTATGGGTCTGCACATGCTCTTTTAATTGGAGCAACTGCTGGGTTGAAAAAGTACAGATGGGACATTCAAAGCATTTCCCTTCCTCTGTAATCAAGTAAAAGATGAGTCAATCAATTTATAAATTCGATCAGTACCAATTTCAAGTTGTCAAAAAATCTAAAAATTTTGTTTATTTTCGTATATTCTACCCACCTGCATGCGTCTTGATGTGCCCAGCAAGGGCTGAATTGGTAAGGAACCTTTTCGGGCAGTAAGGACACTTGAGGGGCTTCGTGTCCTCGTCACTATGTACTATCATGTGTCTATCCAATCGCTCCTTGGTTGCAAAGGATTTGTAGCACATATTGCACTTCACCTTTGCTGGAGGTTGACTTGCCGTCACATCATTGTCATTTCCGCCACCACCATCACCACCCACATTCCCATCCACTAGCATCTGCTGTCCACCAACAGTGCTGTCATCTTCTCCTCCGAAGCTGTCAATTTCAGCACAGCTATTAGGGTTGCCCTTGTCAGAACCCGGTTTGGCTCCACTTCCTCCGCTGCTAACGACAGACTCTTGCTTAACAACCGAATTAGTTTGAAGAACGGAGGAGGGAGCTGCATTACTTTCTCCTGCAATTATAGACGGCTCAACAGAATTTCCTTGTTGAGTATCCGCAACCACTGATGAGGATGCTGAGGCTGACAAAGCTTTCATCGCATTCATTGAGGAAGCAGCTTTGCGCTTCTTTGTCATTGGCAGATTGCTCAGAGAAAGTGGATCTGAAGAGTCCACAGCATTGATCTGACTACTACTGCTATCCACCTTTCCACTTTGCTGCTGTTGATTGGAAGTATTGTTGGTATCTAAGGAAAATGACCTGTCCAGAAGCTCTCCAGCTCCACTGTTGCTGCCACCATTGTTTGTTGTTGAGACGGCAGAATTCTGCTGCTGTAGTTGCTGTTGTTGGTACTTCTTAATTGCTTTCTTTTTCGGACGCCTAATTTCCGGTTCGGGCTCCTTGTGCATTTTCTCAAGATGCTCTTGAAGTAGGAGCACATCCGAAAACTCTTGCTCACATTCGAAGCATTGGTAGGACTCGACAATTACACTCTTTTGTTGTGGCTGGGGCTGGGAGATTTGCTGAGATGGGGGTTCAGGACTTGGTGGAGTGGGCTGGGGTTGATGTGATTGGGATTGGCTGTGAACTGGACCAACGGGATGAACAATGACGGGCTCATTTTCCTCACTCATGCATTTATGTATTTGCTGCTGTTGCTGCTGGTGCATGTAATTTTGGGAGCCGTGAATAACGCTGGAAGTTCCCGACATGGCATTTTGCTGCTGGAGACTGGAAATTGTGATTTTCCCGTCGTCCAACATCCCCGATGGTGGTGGGGAAGGGGGTGAAGGGGCAGTGACAGGGGCGTTGTTATTCGGACTATTTGTATTCGGCATTGGCAATAAATATGGTAGCCCATATTTTTGAGCATATTCAAAACTGAACCCAACTTGGAGTTCCGTTCTCGGTGGGATTTCCTTGCACGATGTGAAATACAAATGTCCATCCGTTTCCCCTTCACTCACTAACGCATTCTGATCTTTTATCGAGTGGGCCATGCGAACAAATTTCATCCAATTGCAAAAATCGTCATCATCCCTATTCACCTTCCATAGGACATTGTTGTGATGATCTGTTACAATTAAACTGGGGTAGACTGCGTTCATGGTGTCCATATCCGCAGCACAAGCCTTCTTCAAGGAGCCTTCGACGGGCCCGAATCGAGTATTTGGGGGGATGGGCCTGTTTCTTGTGAAAACTGCCAAGTCATCATCCCCATTTCCGAGATTGATTAGTTGGAGGGGACTAGGCAATGAAGCATGAGACTTTTGCTGGATTGGTTTGTCTGGAATGAAATTGGGTTGGGCGAGACCAACATCCTCCTGCCCGAATGGGATATGATCCTTGTTCTTCTTAACGCGGATGACCCTTCTCTCATCAATATTGTCTAGGATTGGGCTCAAGTTGCTGACCTCAACCAAATGTTGTTGCTGCTGTTGTTGGGAATGATGGAACTCGTTGGGAATATGCTGCTGATGAATCTGCAATGTGTAGGATCCTTGATTTTGCTGATTGGAATGGTCATTATTTGAATTACCCCCGGAGCCTGAATGGCTGAGTGATTTAACTTCAGCCAAGTGGTGAGGTAGCAGGTGGGCAGCAGAGTGTTGCTGTTGATGCTGCTGATGAGCTGATGCTGCACTGGAATGGTGACTTAATTCCTGTTCCAAATTCACAGCCGCTATTAGATTCACCGGTTGGTCATCCATGTCCATGGTGGAACCAGAGTTTCCAGCAGCTAGGATTTTATGATGCTGAAGATCGATAGGAAGCCCATTTGCTGAGTTGATCAAAGCATTTTTCAAGGAGTTAATTGTTGAAGTGCTCTGCAACAGACCCAAAGATTGTTGTTGGAGATCCATGGGCATTGACATTGGCATGTTTTGGAGTAAGGGCAAACCATTCGTTAAATCTCTGTCTGAGCCAAGACTCACATCATCCATTCCCGCACCTTGGTCTCCATACGCATGCAGCTGTGATATTCTCTTGGAGAAAACTATGCTATTATTCTGCCCACCGCCTGAGCCCGAGTTTGGCTTATCAGGCTCGATCATAGACATGTCCATAACTTCATCCTGATCCACGGGTATTCCTCCTTGGTGTTGCCATGCTATTGAGGTTCTCTGCCAGGAAGCATCATTACTCCATGATGTCGTCCCGATGCTCGTCGGGAGACCGTTGATGGTCAGCACAGAAGTTGAGTTTAGCCCTGTGCTTGCTCCACTTCCAATCATCCCATTCCTAATTGAACCCGTGTTGGATGAAGAGCGGCTGTTAAAGTCGGTGGGTAGCATTCGGTTCTGGTATTCCGCAGCGAGAAGCCAAGCATCCTCTGTGGTAGTGATATGTCCACGGCTTGGGTCCATCATTAATAAATTCCTCAGGGTACTATCTGTCTGACTATGAGATTTTATTGCAACCAGGGCGTCATTTGGATCCAAGAACTGTTGCTGTCCTCCATCACCCCCTAATGACAAATCGTCTGCACGAGGGCCACGATCATGTTCGTCTGTTCCATTGAGCCCCAAAACGAACTCAATTTGTCCTCCCTGATGCTGTTGTTGTTGCTGGAGAGCATCATTGGAAACTTGGATTTGTTGTTGGATTGTGGAACGAGAGGAAATGGCGGACTGCTGCTGGACGCTCCCAGTGAATATTTCGTCATCACTTAAAATGCTCTGGTAGTAGGCATAGGCTTCGGGAGTGTCATACGGCATGTTATTCACATTACTCGGATCCTCTATTATTTTCCCCAGGGCTTCCTGTACAACCATGTCCTCCCTTGCCCTCAGTAATGCTTCATATGAGTAAGCATCCAACTGCGCGTTTGGGGAATGTGGAAGAATGAGATGACCCGTGTTATTACCAGAAGCTCCACCACCACTGTTTAGCTGTTCCAAAGACAGATTTGCAGATTGGAGGCTACCAGAAGATGATTGCATCCCAGACTGCATGGATATGGAGGCTTGCTGCAACTGCTGGGAAAGATGCTGAACCGTTTGTTGCTGTTGTGGTGGGGAAGGGCTTGGATCCTGCATTTGATGCTCCAAAGATAAGACATGTTGCTGAGTATGATGCTGCTGTTGTTGCGGTGGGCTTGGTTGAGATGGAGGTGGAGATATTATCCCACTCTGTATACGATGAAGCAACTTTTGTTTTGGCGTCAATGGAATCTTTTTACTTAGCAGGGTTGCAGTACTGCTGCTACCTGTAGTGGATGATGACATGGATGTCGTGGGATTGGAAGGGGCGGATGAGGAAGAAGCTCGAGAAGAAGAAATCACTGGGTTCCGTTGTGGCAGTATGGATTGCGACTGACTATGATGGAGGTGAGGTGAGTGATGATGACTATTTCCGGGAGCCGCACTGTTGCCGCTGCTATTAGTTTCTGTGAGATTCAGAGGACTTTCACTCAACTCCCGAATCAAATTTTCATGGTTGCTGACAGCAAGGCTGCTGTGGATTCCTTGGTGGGAGTGGTGGTGATGACTCATGATCTGCTCCTCAGCGGCACTCACCAAGCTCCCCATACCGGTTAAATGGTGGACCGGACTTTCATTGAGAATTTGGCTTAACGTAGAATTGGCATTGTTGCTAGAACTATTTTGGCTTTGAGGAGGTGATGCGGTGGATGAGTTATTGAGATAAGACTGAACTATGGAGGGTTGTTGCTGGTGATGGAGTAAACTTACTCCTCCGGATGAGACAGAGGATGAGGTGGAGGTCGATGGGATAATTACATTTGATGCATTAGCATTCGCCGCCGCAGCCATTGCAGCAGCTTCATTCAACTGCTCTTGCTCATAAACGCTGGCGATTTTAGCGGCCAGCTTTTTACTCGGAATTTTTATGTGTGATTTGTCACTCCCAAAGTGTACCCCTTGACTCAACCGGAAGGAGGAGGAGGAGGAAGATGAGGATCCCGTTGTCGCAGCATTTGTGCCTACCGGCTCCCAGTTGGAACTTAGCCTGGAAATGATAGATGAGGATGATGTGGATGGGGGAGCAGTCAGCGGTAATGAGATCGACTGCTCGTTGTTTCCACCTCCGGGTTCATTACTTTCATTGTTGGCATTGCTGATAATGTCAATACTACTGCTTCCTCCCCTGGATGAGAGTCCAACTGTAATACTATTGTCGTTTGGGACAATGGCTGGAGATGTTGCTGGACCAGTTCCACCTGTTGCTCTATTACTGTTGCTACTGCCACTACTCCCGCTACCCGATCCACTACTTGCAGCCTGGGCTTGTTGTGAGAATCTTTCGAAACTTGAAGCCTTCTTGATCTTGTTGCGAAGTGGGTTCATGCCGCTGCTAAATGCAAAGGAGGAGGATGATGATGAGGAGTTGGAGGGTACGCTTGTTGGGTTTTGGTGGGACTGAGAAGAATGATTATTTTCAATGCTACTTTCTTGATTTAACTGACTTATAAGGGCTGAATGTTGTTGGTGATTGCTGGAACTAGCGCCACCCCCACTACCACTACCCACTATTAATTGGCTTATTCGATTATGCACAAGTAAGCTCCCATTGTTATTTGCCACAATATTTCCACCGGAACTGTTTACACTAACATTATTACTATGACTTGGACCCGTCACCGGTCCCACAATGAGAGGATTATTTAGCAGACTGCTCCCATGATTGCTGCTACCACCCCCTCCAGTGCTATGATTACTGATATTATCTTCCGCTGGGGAAAATGGTGAGGGTGGCACATCATCTATAGTCGACGACGAGACCGCGCACATTCCCCCAGGGGTGGATGGTCCATTCCTGTACGCCGAGATGGGGCTTGGAGAGGGTGCTGCACCACCCCAAAACGTAGAGTCGGGACTGCTCAGTGGCGACTGTGGCCCTTGAATAGATTGTGCAGAGTTGCGACTAAAACTAGCTGAACTATTTCCTCCCATCCTGGCCAGCCTCGGCGAGGGCGGGGGAAATGACGAAGAGGAGGATGATGGCTGTACGTCATCATCGATATCACCAGGGCCGAAGTTATTATTTTGCAGAGATATTGCTCCATTATTACTATTGGTATTGTTGGACCTATGACGGTTATGATGAGCCATAGGACTTGGCGGTGGTTGGAGTGTCGGTGTAGGTGGGGCTGAGAACATTGGTGAAGTTGTACTTGATATTAGGGATGAAGATGGCCGACGAATTCTGTAAGGCCGGTTAAGGGGTGGATTATCGTCGTCCATTTTTTTTAAATTTAGTATTTTCTCTCGGAAACTTCTCCAAAAGATGGGGGTGAGGGTGCTCCTATTTCTTAACAATCAATCGATGGCTGTCCACCCCACGTAAAGATGTTCAGGATTGGTCCAGTCTTCTGTAATAAATATAAATATAAATGTAATTAGAAAACTCAATTACATTAGAACAAAGTTTGAGCCACTTTCTAATTCCAACTCGCCTCATTCCACATTTATTTCCTTCTAATACTATTATTACATTAAAGTAAAGTATCTTTCCAAACTCGCATTGTCTATTTTATTCATAATTACTACCTATTTTCATCGATTTGAAACATGCATCATATCATAACCTTGCAAAATGCTCCTCTCTCTATCTTTCAATTCCATAAGTGATCCATGCCAATCCCACATTAAATCCATTTGTGTCCCTTTCCCCTCCTCTTTCAAATTCCATGCATGTTTAATTTTTAATTCTGTCCAGTGCAAAGAGTGCCATGCACGTTCGCACTTTAGGTAATCCAACAAAAATTACGTTTTGGGTTCTCACACGCTCCCTGATTGTGATTACCTAAGTAGAACGGTGCTGGCTGCTAAACATGTTACAAAATCGTTCATACATATCATTCATCCTTGTTGGTTAGGTTGGGTGTAAAATTGATGTAAGATGCCTACCTACTTAACCTAAGCTTGACTTTCTTCGGTTCGATTACTTCTAATCTCGTCTGTACGGCTGACAGACAGAACCTCAATTACAATTAGGGAAACATGTTCCATCATCATCGAATTTTAGTGGAGGAGACGAGCCACCGTAAACTGATATGTGATATACCAGTTTTCACTTAAAACTCGGTTGGTCGTGCCATCGCATGAAAGGCCAGATAATCTCGTAAACTTTCATACGAATTTTATTAGACTTGATGAAAATGGGAGTTGAAGTGAGATTGGTTGCTTGACTGGTTTGGTTTCAGTTGGACCAACATCAGCAGAACTACCTACATAGCCATACGATATGTCGTGCCTTATCACCATTCATATTGAGGAGGAAAATGAGAACGTTATCGTTAGGAACAACGGACAGTAAGGAAAATGTCTATTGACTGGGGTGCATGCTTGGAAGGATAGGTAAGACAAGAGATCGTGATAAGTGATAAGGATAATCTTGAGAGTTGCTTTGGCTTCAAATAATGCCCCGCGTTAGCATGTTCCCTAAGTACATCTGGCCGTTTGTGTTTGGCACGTATATGCAAACTTCCAATTTTTTTCGGGTGTTTGCTGTTATGTCGATAGCGTAACCTGATGAAAACCTGAACCTTTCCAACATGAAAGCCCAACCTAAAATCTGTCCGAAATTTCATTGCCGACTGAATCTACATGCGTAACATATGAGCTGAAACTATATTGGTGTTCCTACGCCGCACAGCGTGTGCTGCTGATAATCAAGTCAACTGAAGGATAAGGATTTATACAAAGTATAGAAGTTTTATTGCTGCGTAGATGAGCAACGAAAAATGTTGATGACTGTGTGAGTTACTTTTCCTCCCGTGTTTTTTCAACCTATTTTTATGTTCAGGTTGAGTTAAGATGAGAACCAAAGTCCGAATTGAAAACTTCCATTATAATAAATTCTCATCTGTTAGTTGTGAAATATATACTGACTCTTGTAACTGGACATCAGTTGTATGAAGAGATGGCCATATTTCTTCCAAAGCAGAAATGTTGTGGATTAAAAGGGGGAATGTGAGAACTAGCAAAATAAGGCAAGCAGAATCATGACGACAACTTGAAGCGACATTTAGCACGCGTGCTAAATACCAATAAGATGCTGTTTGCCTTTTTGACAAATCGCAGTAGCGTTTCAGATTCAGACGATTAAAATTCTAAATTCGGTATGTCATTGAGATTGCTGAATTCTTAAGCAAATCCACAGAGGCGACCAAACTGGCAAGCTTTCAGAGATTGCACTAAAATTAATTAAAAGAAGAAAAGTGCCAAATCTTATGCATAGGTACATGATATTGATGATGATAAGAATGGCATAAAGTGTTAAATAGACAAAACGTTTTCTGCATGGAATATACAACAGTAACAGATCTTGTCTCATCTCATCTTCCCATCCATTTTCAGCCACTTTGAGTCTGCTGCACTATACCAGCTGGCTTCAAGCTCAAATAATCATGTCGTTCTCTGTTAGTTTTGTAAGTAATAACTGTTTGTTCTAGTTGACCTTTAAAGATCGAATTCAAGGTAATCCCCAACAAACTTCACTAATACGACTGACATTGAGACTAAAAAGTAGTAAAAAACCAGCTAACCCAAATAAAATTATCCTAATTTCAAGGTGAAAGGGACAAGAATGGTGGAAACAACTTTCGTTGGGAATTCATGCAGCATTTATTTCACAAACTGCTGACCAGCGACCATAGTATAAATATTTGCCTGGCAACTTCCCTCTTTGAAACTCTATAATCAAGTGACCTTTGCTTTTTCCATGAACTTCAAAATTCATGAGGAGCTATATCCATACAATATCCAATTATATCCATTATCAATTGCCGTCATTCGCTTTTTCTGCATAAATACGCGAAATATATATCGTTTATTTTATGATATCTGCCACAATTCCCATAAAAGCTGAAAAGTAATCATAAATCCTCATTTGAGGCTTAATAAAACTTATCAAATTCATAAAAGCCATTTGCTTGATTCTTTTCCATTCACACCGCAGCGCAGATTTTTTCGCATAACAAAATCAAATATACCTAAAGGATGTTTTAGGTACATATTTTTATTAAAAAATCCTACCGAGAACAGAAAACCACGATAATTTCTGAGCAACTAAGGATTATGACGAAATTATTGTATATTTTCGGCCCACACACACGTAATAAAAAATATATCGACTGGATATGAATATATACTCGGCCAGTGTCCTTATCTCCACCTATTTCATTTTTCATTTCTATTTTATACCTCTTCAGAACACAGGGATTCAGCTTAGAATTGTGTACCTAATCATAAGTGAATTTTTCCATAGAATGAGCTTCAGTTTTTGTTGGAGATTTGTATTGCTGCTGGAACAACGGCCTTCTTTTTCGACATCATCATCACATACATACTTTTTTTTACTAGTTTACCTGATGGGAGGGAGCCATGAAGTTTTATGGATAGACATTCTATTATTGGTAATATCAATTTTTTCTTGTATGGCTGCTCAGCACGTTTCAAGCAAGCTTTACAAAGTATTTTTCAACTTTAGCAAAGATTTTTGTTTGCTAGGGAGTTCTCCAAACGTGTAGACAATGAAGCCAGACACTTCCTGAATCTAACCTTGTTTGACCTCGCTTTATTCTTCTTCATCTATTAGTTTCTGTGGAGCATTTTACTTGATTTCCAGCACATTTTTTCTCCTTAAATAAGCAAACAGCTGCATACATACGTTAGTAGAGGACAGGGAAGGACGGGGACTTGAAATATTGGGTATTTCTCGACACATTTCTCATACTTAAGTACATTTTCCATGACCGAAGCCAACCACTGACGAATAATAAAAAATAATAGTGTAATTTCAATCTTTCCCTGGGAGTCCATCCAGTTTAATTATGATAAGTAGTCAAAATGGCGACAAACCTGGCTGACATGACGGGGATGCCCTTGAATCAGATGCCCTTTATGGGAATAATGGATGGATGTGTAAGTCAGGAGGGGACAGATAGACAGAGCCATTGTGTTAATATAGCACTGACAAAATGACAGTAGAATATATTATGTGAGTGCTTTGGAATGAGCCATTTCATACGTCAGTTACTTTTTAATCATTATTTATTCATCCATGATGATAATAATAATGCACCTGAGTTTACTACGACTGTGCGCACGCCAAGTCTAAAACATTCATCTGAAGCTATTCCTCTCGTCTCTTCCCTCTCCCAACATTACAGACTCGAACAGTAAACAAAGTCAAGCATAGTATCATCATTCACAGTCAGCATGTTATTTTTTTAATTTACAAACCCATTCCCATTATTTAAAATGAGTTATGTCGAATGAGAGAAGCTCATTTTGCAACAGATATTATTCAAAATCCTTTTCATTTATTCCAGTGAAACTTTCATAATTAAAAATATTAAAACGGCCAATTTTCATTTCAACAAATGGCCACATTATTACAGTTCTGAAGGAGACTGGCAGAGGACAAAAGCCCATATTCTAAACTGAACAGAAAGAAGCTAAGAAAACAGGCTGAAAAACAGCAGAGCACTGTGAATCCAAGTAAAAAAAACATGAGTAAACATTGTATTGTGGAGAATAGGCCATGTGAACCAGTTGAAATTACATCCATCCATTATAATATATGATTATGAGTATTTCTGGCTTTAGAGTTCTGCGGTCTCTATTCCATAAAAAGGAACCTCAAGCAAGCTAAACCAAACCAAACTATAGTTAGCACTAAAGTGGAGATACAGCTTTGCATGAAAATAAAGTGGAGAAAATTACACTCCCATTAAATAATGAACATATATACATCTGTGCTTCTCCCTTATTCAGTTCAAACTGAGTGGAAGGGCTGCGGAAATTTCCCTGTAACAAATAATTCGCCACATACCCATATCTCCAAGCTGCAGGTGGCCTGGCCTTAGCCAAGCCTTGGTAAGTATCACACGGTAATGTTATTATTATGATGTGTCTGGAAGTAGATCATATCATCTCGAGCTTACTCCGGCCTCTTTCACTCTCCCGGACCCAAGGCATATTCCACACAGGATCCCAATATGCAATATCCTCCTGATGTGAAATGGAAATAATCCATTCTCTCTCTCCCCATTCCATTTCTCTCTCCAAATTCCAAAAAAAAAGTTTCATGGTCAAAGCGGACGGACAAGTTTCATGGAAAAAGCTCAGGCAAATAGTGCGCTTGAGCCGCGACACAGAAAATTGAGAGGGAGCGAAAAGGAGAGCGTGCTGATTCCATAGCGTAGACACATCCACTCAAGTCAATACACAATGTGAAGCAGTACAATGAGCTTGACTTACTTTACTTTTTCTGGGTAAAGGTGAAATGGGCTATAAAAATGAGTGCTATAACATTCCCTTCTTGCATTAATACTATATCGGCAATAAAACGTATTATTCAGAGAGGCCTGCATAAAGCTCTGAATTGTTACCCTTGTACTGCGAACCTTTTGTTGTGGGAGAGGGAGATAAAAAGGGATAAATGATAAGAAGAGTCCATATTTGCCCACAGAGCTTGTGCATTCATGGCAGTTATCGCACTTTCTTAATCCTGATCATTTAACTAGATGAGTGAGTGATTCATATTTAAACAAATTCATATTTAGGTATAGAGAAGTCTATTTCACACATAAGCCATATGATAATTTATATAAGTACATATATCGCTAGGATTATGAAAGTTGAATTGGGATTGTACAATAAATATTTGTAATGGAAACTGAAATTCAGAAGGATCAAGCAGGAGAACTTATGCAACGAAGTATTTAATAATGGGCTTAATTGGATACCAATTAAAACTGAATTGCTCTGTTGCAAAAAGTTGGAGAAGAATAAAGATCCTGAGTGGTTTCTACCAAACTTGTTAAAAGTTTTCTGCTTTAAACCTAAGTAGTGCAACTATTTTCCACTGGTTAACTAGTGTGGGAATGGGTTTTAGATTTAGCTAGAATAAGGGCCAACAACAACTCAAGTTTCAAAAGAGCCATGTCGCGTCAGGCCCCTGGCAGTACTAGAACGTAAATTACGCTGTGAGACAAGAGAAATCGCAGAAGGGAATATGAAGGATGCTTGGAAATGTACAGTTCAGAGACAAATTGTTCATTCCATAAAAAAATATACTACCTTTATGTAACCCTACCCAATTATACATACTTCCCTGGAGAAATCTTCACTCAAATATTAATTCCAGTTGAGCTACATATGAAAATGAAATTGATAGTCTTGCCAAGGATAAGGACGCCACTTTTACCCCAGAAACAAATTCTTGAACATTCTCATTTCGACTTTTTCCGAAACCTTCATTATGCAAATATGCCAAAAACTTTCAAACCAAATAAGTGGCAAATATCATTTCATACCGAAGATGACACTTGGAAAAAGTTTGAAGGGCGCAAATAAAAAGTAACTTTATGAAGCTTTGCTTTCCTCAGCCCTTCCACTACAAGGTTAATAAAAGTAATGATGATGAGCCAACCATTCACTTCCAACCACTGGCGTGAGGGAGAGAAAACCACTTTTCCCTTATCGACACTAGTCTTATCATTATATTACAGTTACATTGCTGTTGACAGACACATTCTCTCCTATAACTATTATTGTCTCACTTTCTTCTCCAATTATCGTCACTGTCAACAGCATCATCAGTCAAGGCCGTCTCATTCTGCGAATCCCATTTCCCAAATTGCCATCATGCAAATACCGAAAGTCGTTCTCAAACTTACTTCCACCTTTTAATGGAGAAAGGGCTGTCTGGCTCCCGTATCATCATATTGTGAAAGTATCATGGCGTGAACAAGATTGTTTTAAAACATTCCCCCATCTCATATGAATGAAAGGAGAGGGCTACCATTTCTTCTATTCAGTTGGCTAAATTTGAATAGAGAACATGGCGGTTTTCATGTTCCAATGACTTTCATTTCTCCCCAAGGATACTCTCGGAATAATTGAGACGCAGAACCATACCAGCCTTGATACTTTTTCTGACTTTCTATCGAGGTTCGTACCTATATTAGTGTCAAAAGTATTTACCATTTAGACAGTTTCAAGTAATTCTATGAATAGCTTTTACCTCTCGAACCCATATTATATGAAATCACGACAGACAGAGGACTCATATCCTTTTCCTTACGTAAAACTGAAATAGACAGTATCACTTGAAATATAAAAAAACGTAACGACATGGATGACGCTGAATGACAGAAAGAGTTACGTACGATCAGTTTTTTTTTTGCACGGAGGAAAAAAAACTTATGCAAGCTGTCACATCTCCAGCCATCATCATTAGAGGTACACAAGGACAGACAATCCTTTCATTTCTCATCGTTATCCATTCCCACATTTTCTGTAGGTCTCTGAGTCCTGCCCGGTTTCGCAAAATCTACCAACTCATCTGTTTTTTTGCACTGGAAATATGGGAAAAGGAAATGAGATGAGAGGAACAAAAGGAGAGAGAAGGGGGAAATATGCGTAGTGTCTGATCTCGCTGTACTCAGCAATTACGTTTCCAATGCTTTTGAAGTTTCCTGTGGATCAAGGAGAGATGAAGGTAAGAGCTTGAGACTGCGAGCAATTTTTTTTTGTTCACTCGCCTCATCTCCCCATGTCTTTCCCTTGAGAGCAATATGCGAATTTACTTGGGATAAAAAGGTCGGACAAGAATAGAATAAGCAAAACGGATTCTATAACCTCCAGCCCTGACGTCGCTGTCGTCATTACGGGTATGATCCATTTAACTGATAAAGTACAGCACACGGGTACCCTTAATCTATAGTGCATGTATTATGGGAAATTAGTAGAAATGCAGCTGGTATTATGAGAACTTTTTAGGGTCCTCAAATTTTAAAAAACATTTGCCCGTGTTTCTTAATTTCCATTTTCATGCAATATTTTGAAAGAGAAATGGAAGAAAAATATCTATCATATTACCTGCAGATTTTCTCAAATGTGCAAAAACTATCATATTGTAAGTCAAATACAGCGTACGTAGTATAAAAACAGCATAGGAATAACTTTTGCTTCACTCCCAAGAAAAGTGTTTCAATTTTAGATCCCAGTCCCCATCAGTGCCTAAATGCCTTGACGCGTATGGAGCTCTAAAGAAGATCCCATTTATCTGTGAGCAGCTAAATCAGCCATACCTAATGCATCCCATCTTACTAGATATAAAAGGCTAAGCCAAATTCTGTCTGTAGGTCTGCCGGAACAAAAAACACATAGATTCTTAATTGGCTTAAGGGCCACTGATA